>JAECUM010061698.1:0-20019 GCA_016617855.1 Megalonaias nervosa | reverse complement strand
GCACAGGATCATATACAGATGGTGCTGATGATTTTGATATTTTATTATTATTTTTGTAATATATTTCCTTAATTTCAACGTCGGCAGATTCAGAATAACTAAGTATATTTTCTTGTTTTATTCTCCATGACCCCCATTCACCATTACCAAGTAGCGGTTTTAATAAATTCGTATATTTTTTATTTATATAAAACGAATCCGTGGCGACTCTGACAGCATCACGAGAAAATCTATTTATCATAGACAGTAGATTTATAGAAACATATGCCAACATAGATGATCTTAAATGAGTAAATTGTGGTGAGTCACCATCAAGATAACTCACAATTGTACCTAGTTTGATTCCGTCTGACAAATAAGCAATACTCCGATGTATAAATATGTTTCTTTCCGTTGTATCAGCTATTATAAAATCGAGTTCAGCATCGTCCATAATCAATCTTGTACAGTGTCTTTTATGATCATAGGGTCCTCCTTTAGTAAATTTACCAATTATCTTTCTACCAAGATCTTTTGCAAGTTTTTCATCATGCTCGTCTCTGCATTTACGTATATTATTAGTAATTTTAATAATATCATCTTCATTAAGATTAGGGAATTCTTTCCTGGCATCATCAATATTAAATCTATTTGGTTCTGGTAACCAAACTTGCTTCTGTGGACTATACGATATAATCACCTCACTCACCTTCAATAATGTTAAAATTCCAACATCAAGCATATATCGCAATAGTACTATTGGAACCCAACATTTTTCTGAAAAATGTCTTCCAAACCAAACATAAGTAATCGGATGGAGATTTTCTGCAAACTCGAATGATTCTACATGAGCAAATCTGGTTAAATCAAAATCTGGTAAATGTCCGTTTATCGCAACCCTGGTCATCTCGTGTGATGGATGTCCGAATTTCTTAAAGTATTCAGAACATTCTCCGTATCCAAGAAAACTTCCAGGATAACACGCTACCATATCAACAGATATAACGTCATAATATTTATATTTAGTATTCCATAATCCTCCGTGTCCATATTCTACACAGCTTTTCTTGACATCTTCAAGAAATTCCGATCGTGTTGGTTTCCATAAATTTTTCTCCTGAGCGAAATGAGCTGCTACGGATGGAACAGTAAAACAATTATTTAATAATTGTCCAACTTTGATATCGTCTGAAGTATATTTCAGCGCAAGATTTTCCATTTCTACATTAAGAGATTCTGTACGGTAAATATCACCATTAGGCCGTACAAATTGATCGTAATGATCATAGTCTGAACTTTGAAATAACCAAACGGACACAGGGTCACTTTTGCTGATATTTTTGATAAAATCAAATATATGACCATCATAAAATTTAACCGCTCTATCTCGTGGCAATATTGTTACTACTGAGGTCCACGCATGCGAATTATGATCAATAATATCTATAGGAGCTCCATTTTTTTAATGTATTTTGGTTTATATAAAATTTCTCCGGTTAACGTTTTTACCGTTATTGGAAATCTTAATTTCTTTTCCAGATCAGCGACATCTTTGAGAGACGCTCCGGTATCTTTAACTGATTCTGCCCACATACTTATTTTTTTACGTCGTAAATCTGTTAAACCATTACCACGTATCGCGTTTGTAAAATGTTCTGTAACTCGTTCAGCTACACAGTTTATTCTTGACTCTGACAGTTTCATAGGCTTTAGATCCCCGACGTCAGGTTTATTATTAAGTGGATATATTCCATATACGACTGCAGTAACTGGGTAGCTCCGTTCATAATATACCTTATCAATACCAGTCATTATTCCGGGCTTAGATTTATTATTTAAGAGAACAATATTATTTCCTGACTGTATGCGTACTGGATCGCGCTTATCACGAATAATCCAAATATCTTCTTCTGTATTTACAATAAATTTTATTAAAATAAAATATTTTTGATCATCAAGGTAATTAATAATTACTTTTCCTCGTTTGTCATTCATCATATTAGTAACATTTCCAACTCTGAATGTTGACCATACATGAACAGCGCCATCGTCACGAAATTCCTTCTTGGCTTCGCGAATACGTTCGGTTATATCCTCATTTGTTAAAGCTAGATCTTGCATCAAAGTACTAAATTTATATTCTGATAGTCTGTCAAGATCAAATCTGGATATCTGAGGTTCAATTGCCGATAATTCGTTCATATAATTAAGACAAGTATTTAAATTAAAATTTTAGTATATATAATGATTGAAACAAAGAACAAATGTGCTTGGCTCAAAATTGGATATACTTCTCTTTGTAATAAACCGTGCGTGAATAAATACTGCGGAAATCATGCACAAAGTTTCAAAAATGGAAGTACAGGACCAATACCATGTATTCAGTGTGGTGTTGGAGTCAGAGGAAAAACTCAATTGTGTCTAAAATGTGGCGGAAAAAAATACAGGGAATTAAAACGATATTATGACAAAAAAAAATAACACTGACTCTCCTATAAAGACAGAAGAAGATTATCTGGTTAGATTTCAGAATAATGATTTAAACAAATAATATTATATATAAATGGAGCAAAACGAATTTGTGAAACATCCTATAATAAAAAATTATGAAGCATCCCGAGATGGTGTGATCAGACACTGCAAATCAAAAAACCCAGTCGGTAGTATTAATAATCTTGGTTATTTTGGATTTACTGCTGGGAGAAAATATTATCGATCAAATAGATTTATATTCGAATGTTATTTTGGGGTCATTAAAGATGGACTTGTAGTTGATCACATTGATGGAAATCCCCAGAATAATCGGTTATCTAACCTGCAAGCTATTACACAAAGTCAGAATACTGCACGTGGAAATACTGGAAAATATCCCAAGATCCCGAGGTCGGTTATATCCATAAATATACAGACAGGACAGGAAATAACTTTCCTATCAATGAATGCAGCTGCAAAATATTTTGGTATTTGCATGCCTTCAGTAAAACGTGTTGCAGATAATATTACTAGATCAGCATATTCATTCAAATACGATCAGTGGGTAATATTTGAATATATCTAACTCTGTACTCTTAATAAATAAATTGTATATAGTTTTACTCTATATTTTGCCATGGGTACCTTCACCGTCGCTACTCTCAGTGTCACTCTCACTTTTGACAGAATCAAATAACATAATTTTTCTTATTTGCATTACACGATTATCCACTATCTTCTTTTTCTCGTATTCACGAGACAGTTCGGATCTAATATTTTCGATCGAACGTGCAAGAGGCGCAAATAGCTTTACCTGTTTGTCATTTCCCACCGCCAAGGATTCTAACATAGACTGATAAATTGATTTTACAAATTTATAATTGGATGGTAATGTGTATTTATTGTCAATTTTTCTTTGTTTTAATATTTCATAATCACATAATATTTTCTCAGGATCGAGATTATCGGAGAGATTTATTCCGTTATGTTTTAATTTTTTAATAGCAGAAATAATATCACTAATGTTTTCTTGGTTCATTATATAATAATTATTTCTTTAAAATAAAAAATAATATCAGTCTCTGAATAATTATTTAAAAAAATGTAGTCCCCATAGCCCCATGTGAACCTCTAAGTTGCCATATGACATCTTAGCAGGATCAGAAGGTCAGGGGACTGTTTTTTGAGGATGATTGTATGATTATGAATATATACAAATGGTGATGATTATATACAGATGATTATGATTGTATGATTATATACAAATGGTGATGATTTTTGAGGACGGCACAAACCCCATGTGATCCCCTAAGTTGTCAAACAACATCTTAGCAGGATCAGAGGTTACATATAAACTTATCCTAATGACATATGATTGTATGGTTATGAATATATACAAATGGTGATGACGGGGGAATCTTGTCTACGTCCAACAGATTTTGTACACTCTCCCCCCATACAAAACCCCGGGGAGTGTAAAAGGTACACCCCTCAAGGGTGTATGGTAGGAGAGTGTATTTTGTCTGTTGTGGATTTCGAGGAAATTCTCCGGGTTCCCCCAATTAAATAGCATCAGTCGCCAAATGCAAGATAATATCTTTAGCATTTTTGGAGACTCGAACACACGAGAGTCTGCACAACTTCGATCTACGTCCAACCGTCTTACCATTTCGGCCATCGCTCTCTTATCAATAATACAGTTAAATTTAAGTATATATAATATATTTGCGCTGTCTCACAGAACTTGTATTACTAATAGAAATTTAGAACTGTACTTCAGTTTTTCAAAATTCATAAAAGAATTACACGTATAAGTTATAGTTCGTTAAGGTAACAGACAGACGGACTAATACGCTATACACGTATATACAACTGGGTTTGTACAGGTAACGACGTAGTAGTAAGGGAAATAATCGTTGAATTTACTCCGCAGAGAGAGATAGCCGAGTTATCTCGCTTTATTATATATACAATTGCTTTAATCATAGAAATTGATTATTATTCATGTATTTACTAATCAGCCACTGATTATTTAATCGGACGTTCTATGAGCGTATATACAAATTAATATTAAGAGACTCTTGTCTTAGATCCAAAATGTTTCCTGCCTGGTCGGTGAGTTTGAAATTTATTCTTGATAATAATGGATTATGTACACGTAAATAAATTGGATTAATTGGCTCAGATACAATTAACCACCCGGGCGGATCTTTAGGACTAAATGTATATAGTATATACCCCTGTTGGGCCTGGTTAGATTTTGAAAGATCTACTTGATAACTGTCATCAATTACGTCACATACTAGATTAACTGCAATTGTTGTTGTTATATTTACAATACCAGGTGAGATATGGCGACCTCCACCATGTGGATCATTATTATATTTAAGAATAGTTGGTGTAGGTATTAATTTTTTTCCATGAATCACATATTCTTTTAAAGTGTTCATCAATAAGATCATTAACCGACTTCTTTAGCTCCTCAGAGTTAAATCCAGGAATTATAAATGTTGGTAGCTGTTCTTCTGTGATTCCATAATATTTAAGAAATACTGTTTTAAATAAACGTTTATAGCTTACACGCTGAATAGGATCATCTTCATTAACTATATAAGTACTATGAAATCTATCTACCGGTACGTTTAATGTTTTTTTCTCTATCAACGATAGCCTTATTTACATATTCTAAGTCTGATGCAACCTGATTCAAATGTTGTATTGTTTCAATTATTTGATTTTTAAGTCATCGTTGTAGGAAGCGCTGATGCTGGAAAATAAATTTCTTAGATCATTAAGTACACGTCCATGTTCAGATTTAATTGGTCTTGATTTTGAGTTAATTTCTTCAACATTAATTGTTGCTATTCTTGTTGTACCTTTACCCCGAACGAAATCTATATAATGAGTATGCTGTGCATAACCACGATAAGCATCCGGAGTCTCTATAAACGGATACGTTTTTCGATATTCTGGAGGTTTTATAAATTTTTCAACATCTACGACGAAATCAGATCGTTGTGGTTCTGGTGGTCCTTGATAAACCGGTGGATCTTCAGGCCATCCTAATACTGATCTAATCGAACTTTGATAAATATCTACGGAATAATCAGGGGAATTTATTTCAATAACCGCAGATAGTGTCGGTTCGTAGACAGTAATTGCTATTTTTGATTCTTTTCCTGTAATAGATTTAATTCTGCGTTGGAACTCATCATTAATCTGTTCTATTTGATAACTACCCGTTGGAATAGCAACTACTTGCCAATCAGGAGTTCCATCAGGCTTATTCTTGTTTGCAAACACTAATGAATTATTTGGCTGTAGTCCACCAAATGGTTTTGATCTAATATTTGGCCAGCTATAATAAACCCGTAACTGTGCTAATGCTATTTCTTTTACTGGTATTGCGGTTGGAAAATTGACACTAAACTCAGGATTGGTCGAACTTAACGATATCATAGTAGTTTTTGACGGAGTCGTATTAGTAACGATCTGCTGAAGTAACTCCCTGTCTGTCATTATTATTATTGTTGTTATTTAATTCGTTAAAATCATTAGCGATCACCTTAAAAGCGTCATCATAGGTTTTCATAATCATAGCAAATTCAGTATCGGATATTTCACCATCACTGACACACGAAGAAATGTACAAAGATAGTTTAGAGCATGCATCTGCAACTGTATGTAATTTAATCATATAATCGTGCAATTTAGCATTTGTACAGGTATCTATCTTTTTGGCTATAATACCTAGAACACCAGCAATAGTCGTTGATGCTGAAACAATGATGGTTATAACAGTAGGTGCTGTCATCGTCAACATTGATAATAATAATCCTGTTCCAGCAATAACAGCAGAAATCGAGTAAACAACTACATCAATAACAACTATACGTCTTTTGTATTTTTTATTTTCGTGTTATAATAGTCGATAAAATTATTTAGTTTAGTGAGACGCTCACATACTTGATTGCATCTGTAACGTTGAACGTCAATGCGAGACTGAGTTTGATCCATTATACTAACAACGTCATTTAATTAAGTTTCAGTTACGAATTCTAGGCACCACCAGTAACGTCTCGGAGGCATTTCCGTTGATATCAGAGTAAAGATTTCTTTGATGTTCTTGGTTAGCATCACCAATAGAGTATTACGATATTCATTCGGTGATAATGAAGTGGCAGCATTAATTTCCGAACCGTATATAGATAACCTGTATAACCCAGTTACTTCTGCGATATGTTCAAGTGTGTTATTTTGTGGTGTCCATGTTGATGATCCTGATGCTACTGTGTACACGATATTTTTAATTTGTCCGTGTGGAATTTTAATCAGATTAGTTTTTTGAACAATAGTAGGTATTCCACTGACAATGTCGTTGAGTTTCATGTTAACGTCGGAGAGTTTTATGTCAACGGTTGGTGGATCACCAAAAAAATCTTTAATAGTTTTGTTTACATTTCTACGAAAATTTAAGAACGTTTGTACGTGATTAGTAAAAGTACCATTGAGTGTGGTCATTTCATTATTGATTGTAGCTAGCGAAGTTGTTATAGGAATTTCCTTATCATCGACGTATTTCTTCGTTGCAGCATCAAAATCATATTCTGGTGTTCTAAGATTATTAATACCATTATTATTCATATTAAGAAATGCACGCATTATACCGTCGTTGACCAATACGTACTTAGATTCTTGATCATCGACATATTTCCTTGTTGCGGCGTCTTCATCTGCGGTTGGGTTTCCAAGACCTATAATTTTATTTTGATTCATAATAATGTTACCTGTAAATGAATCACCATCTTTCTTAATATAATCGCTGACTGACGTACCGGAATCTTGTATTTTACCCTGATCAGTAAAAGTAACTATATTATTAACAACAGCATTAGGAACTCGTATAAGTACATCTGGAAGTTGTATATTACTAGTTTTTAATCGTCCTTCCTTATCCTGAAAAACAACTACTTCGTTTTGATCCACACTGGTTATGTTTAATAAATCATCAATTTCATTTCTGAGCTGATCAAGAGTTGCGTATTTAGATAAATCAGCTTGCTGATGACCTTTACCACGAGAAGATCTTCCATAAATATCTACCATTATATTTACTAATGTCTGTTTAAATGTGACTTCGTAGTATATTCATGTACAACTTTGTGAGGTGGTTTTGTTGATTTTGATATAGCATCAAGTACGTTAAGTACTTCTCGACCACATATTGGTGGATCAGTTAATGTTTGTGTTGGTAACGTTGAATACCATATTGGAGTACTTTGATAGCCGCTAATATACTTTAAGAATTCTTTTGGTGGAGCTAGTCCATATGAATCAAAATAAATAATTCCACGTGGATCTATTGCATATCCGACCCAGTGCGTGCCTGGACCAGAATTTTCATCGAGATTAATAATACCGGTTTCAATGTTATTTGGTTGTTTTGGTAATTGATCGCGCATGAAAACTCCTCTAAAATTTTTTATTTTTAATTTTTAGCAGCATCTAGTAAATCAAAATTGGACATAGGAGATATCAGTAAACTGTCCCTGGTAATCTTAGTCCCTTTCCGTACCATGAATGTGGAGTCCCTGGTAATCTTAGACCCCTTCCCTTTTTTTTGATTCCCTTTCCTGTTGCTTTCTTTAATGCCATTCCAGCAGCGGTTCCAACAGCGCCTAATGCAGCTGCTTTTGCAACAGCTGGGGCTGCAGCAGCTATTAATGCTGGTATAGCAGCAAGAAGTGGAAATATACCACCCGTCTTAATGATATCTTTAATGGCACCCGCAGAAAGATTAAGTTTTATACCTTTATTTGATTTTTTAGATTCATTGAAGTTTTTAAACTGACGCTCGGTCAACGATAGTTTATTTGAACCGCTCATCTGATCTTTCTTTAACAATATTTTTAATCCACAGTTATTTTTTGATGCTGATTGTATCCTTTTAATCTGACCAGGAGTCAGACTAACACTAACGTGATTATACGACATTATAATATTCATAAACGATCTAATTACATGTTTTCTACTGGCGCATCAACTATTCGCATTCGTCCACCAGCACCTTCAAGTAACATCGATTTATCGCTGAGTATGACAGTATTTGCTCTGTAATTGGCAATAGCTCCTATTGTCACACGAGCTCGAAAATGTATATCGACTACTGACTGTCTGGTTAAATCTAAATGTTCGAGCGAAAAGTAATAAATCGGATATAGGGTTGTAAAATCCAATTGTGATATTTGTAAACCA
This sequence comes from Megalonaias nervosa, assembly GCA_016617855.1. NCBI lineage: Eukaryota > Metazoa > Mollusca > Bivalvia > Unionida > Unionidae > Megalonaias > Megalonaias nervosa. Next base: position 11,313 of record JAECUM010061698.1, on the reverse strand, counting down.
GTATCAATATTTTGATCACGACCCATGAACGTCATTAGACTATGATATGCACGTGCTACATGATTTTGATCGAAATTCAATAAAATATCTTCGGATGGTTCTTGATGTCCATTTATTCTTAAAGAAACTTCAGAAACATCAAGATTATCAAATATCATAATACTACGTAGTTGATTATCCACCCGTGCAGCATCTTGAAGCGCAATAAATATATGTCGTGGCGCAGAAACACCTTGCTGAGAAGCTATTTGCCATGTAAATAAACCATTAATATTACTCTGGATAGCATCTGTGGTCATTGTTAACCACGATAATAATGATTTACCACCTTGACCCATAAAAGAGATTAGACGTTCTTCTTCAGATACTGTTGGAGTCATCACCGGCATCCATAATGAAAGTTTTGTCAGAATTACTCTACCAGCATCACCAGCGGGTCGCCATAATGCATCCTTGTCGGTTGCTTTTCGTACAAGTACAACTGTATGCTTAGCTCCGAAAATGACCTTTCTGACACTTCTACAAAATCCAAATATATGTGATAGTGGAATCGCACATGAAAATGCTCTTCTTCCACCACGCAACATTGCTCGACGTGATCTAAATCCTAAGTTAAAATCTGGATCTACATTAATAATCATACTTTGTACATCAGCATCGGCGTTTCTAGTAAAATTTCTTGGTCGTCCTATTTCATATTGTCGATACTCTGGAGAATCAGTTGTATCCTTTGCAAACATCATTGACGGGCCAGCCGATCTTGAATAATCGTCGCTATATCGTGCTAGACCTAATATCGTTGTAGCAACATCAACGTCCTTCTGAACTGATTCAATATTTTTTCCGTCAATCATGTACGAAGCACTATCAAATAACGCCATAATACCATTATTAACAAAACCGACACTAACATCGTCTCCATATGCTACTGGTGCTGCAGGAGCTACGTTATTAAAAATTTCACCTTCTACTTCAATAAAAGCCTCAGCGGGTAAGAAATACCTACTTGTATCCTGAACTTGTAGTTCAATTCTCCCACGCTGATCTGGAATTCGTGCGTCATAAGAATAATATTGATAATCACGTATAGACTCATCTTTGAGTACTGGTGCGTCCATGTCAAATGCGGGATCAGATATTCGCTTGAACATCTTTATTATAATTATTATCGTCTAAAACGAAGACCACTTCCTGCTATCAGACTAGCGGTTATATTTTTTTCTTTTTCTGACATTGGTACATCAGCCAACTCTGCTAGTTTTTGATTAGCAACTTGATTTATTATTTTACTGACATTTGCAGGCATTACTTCAGTACTAGGTAATTTTACTGGTGTTTGAGATTTTCGTCGTATTAATCGTGCTAGTCTATCTTTGATCGCTGAAAATGCTTTACCAGCGAGATTACCCATAGCACCAATACCTTTTTCACGAACAACATCAATAGCTTTCATTCCCAGTTGCTTTGCGATCGGTATTGCTTTTGGGGCTATCCTTCTAAATAGACCCTGAACAACATCACCTAGTCCATCTCCGTAGGTTGTTTTGTATACTGGTAATCGTGAATTTATTGCCCTGACCATGGTTGGTCCACGTTGAGTACTATGTACAATCATTTTATTATAGTAATTGTATTTAATTACGTACTTCAGTCACTGTAGTAATCATCGGCAATTTCATTAATAAGAGACTGATAAACATCAACGTCCATGATACCGCCAGTAAATAACCGTCTACAGATATCAGCCGCCTCATTAATTATTTCTGGAGAATTATTACCAGCTCGTTTCCCCCCGATGAGAATCTCCAGACGTTCAACGTCATTGAGAATATTATTAGGACAGGTAGTAAGACCACTTCCATGAGTAGTAAATCCACTTCCATTTACGTTGCCAGAAGAGGTGTCTGACGGCCAATATTCTTCTTCCTCATCTTCCTTTTTGCTTAGTTTTTGTTGTTTTGGAGATTGTTGTTGTGGTGGTAGTGGTGGTAATATTTGTGGCAATTGTTGTGGTGGTGGTGGTGATAGCAGTGGTGATCGTGGTGATTTAAATCGTGGTTGTTTTTGTGGTTTTGGAGATTGTGATAATTGTTTAAATTTTTCTTTGATATAGTCATGTACATCCTCATTAAATTTATTAAAATTTTTAATACCTTCATTAGATCTAATTTCTGGAATATCAGTATATATTCGATATATATCCTTAATCCAATTGGCAGAGTTCAGATATTTAACATATTCTGGTTTTACATATTTTTGTCTTTTATAATATCCAAATGCGGCAATATCAAGTAATTGGTCTTTGACCTTGATAGCAGCAATACCTTCAGCTGTAAATTTATCTATTATCTTAGTTCTGATTTTTGGTTGTCGTGGTTGTGGTTGTGGTTGTGGTTGTGGTTGAGCCCCAGGTTGAGCAGCTTGAATACGACCAGCAATATCAGCAGATAATGTTTCAAGAGCTCTTTGTGTTGCCTCAGTTGCTGTAACAATTTTCTTTGTTGGTTCGACAATCGGTTTAAATAATTGTTTTGTATCCTCTTCAAATTCGACTTGAGATTCCTGACGTTCTTGTAATTGTTGCTTGAAAGCATCACGAACAGGTAAATATTTTTTAATTGCTTCTAGTCGCTCTCGTGCTAATCTAGCTGAATGAAGTTCTCCGATGACAACCATATTAATAATATTTATAATAATTGTTTAAATTACAGCAGCAGGGAGGGTGAATGACAAAAATTGAGTGACCCGGCGAGTAAACTAAACGCACTATGATATAAAAAACAAAAAAGTCAAAAATAAAATAACAAAAATGAGCTAAACCAAACGATTTATTATTCGTTTTTCAAACTATACGGTAATAATAAAAGTTAGGAGGTTCGGTTTAGCGTTATTGACCTTATTTTTCAGCCTCTGTAGGAACATTTATTTTATGAAAAACTTGCTCGAAACCAATTTGTAGGGTTCACCCTGCCTGCTGCTTTCCTTAAATCCAGAAGATGTCCCGTCTGGTCAGTAAGTTTGAAATATATCCTTGACAAGAGCGGATTATGACATCTCAGATAAACAGGATTAATTGGTTCTGATAAAATTAAATATCCTGGTGGGACCTGTGGCGTAAATGAATATAAAATATAACCCTGCTGGGCTTGGTTAGATTTTTTCAAGATCTACTTGATAACTGCCATCGATGACGTCACAGACAAGATTGAATGCGATCGTTGATGTTATATTAACAATACCCGGCGAGACGTGACGACCTCCACCGTAGGAATCGTTGTTAGGTCTGAGTATACCTGGCGGTGGATTTAATTTTTTCAATGATTCGAGAACCCTTGGAAAATATTCATTAACTATTTCGCCGATAGATTTACCTGTATCGAATTCAAGTTCAGGTAAAAAGACGTTATCTCTCTGTTCACGGATTGATTTTTTTTATAACGTTTTTCAAATAACAGTTCCAATTCATGGTAGATTTTTATATTCGCAAATATAACTTCGTTGACGTATTTCAGGTGCAAGAGAACATACGTTAGATGATTAATATTTTCAATAATTTGCTGTTTTTTATCTTTGTCGTAGGATTGTGTTATACTCGTAAATAGATTTATTACATCAGCGCATGTTAAAACATATTCAGACTCAATTACATTTCTGAATGATTAAATAAAATCTGTATTCAATTTTTTCTCTAGATTTGGTCCAGAGGAATAACGTAAATGATCCGATATGTCAGGAAATATTTTATTTCCTATAGCAATTCTATTATTTGTGTTAAAATATATCCATGGTTCTTTTTTTCGATATCTCGGAATTCTTGTAAATGATTGCTTAACTAAAAGAAAATCATCTTTGGTTGGTTTTAATGGACTTCGATAAACCGGTGCAACATCAGGCCAACCTAATATAGTTCTAATTGATAACTGATATATGTCTACGACATAATCAGGAGAATATACTTCGATCGCCGCAGATAATGTTGGTTCATGAACAGTAATGGCTATCTTGGATTCTTTACCTGTGATAGATTTAATCCGGCGCTGGAATTCATCATAGATCTGTTCGATTCGATAACTACCGGTGGGAATACTGACTACTTGCCAATCTGGGGTTCCGTCATCGCGATTTTTATTTGCAAATATCAGCGAGTTGTTTGGTTGTAATCCACCAAACGACGCTGATCTGATAATCGGCCAAGTATAATAAACTCGCAATTGTGCTAATGCTATTTCTTTTGCTGGAATTGCAGTTGGAAAATTTACGCTGAATTCTGGTTGTGTTGAACTCAATGATATCATCGTGGTATTTTGGCGGTGTTGTATTAACAACGATTTGTTGCAGTAATTCGTCTGCCATTATTAATAAATCAGGATTTTAAATCAAGATAACTCTGACATCCTGATTCATAAATTATGAGCATTTCTGCAAACTCCTGATCTGATATTATTCCGTCACTGAGTCCTGATGATATCAGCGATGATAATTTGGCGTGTGCTTGTGTTGCCGCTGAGAGTAATATTTGATATTCATGCAATTTATCAGCCGCACACGTAGCTATCTTTTTTGCGATTATATTCAGAACACCAGCAATTGTTGTTGTGGTTGAAACACAAATTGTTACAACTGCTGGCGATGTCATTGTTACCGCAGACAGTAATATACCGATTCTAGCGACTACTGCAGATGCAGAATAAACAATCATATCAGTAACAACGACACGTCTACGATTTTTTGCTGTATACTCATCTATGATATTTGTCAGTTGAGTCTGTAACAAACACATTTGTTCGTATCTGTATTTGTTTGCCGACATGTATGCTCTTTATTAAGTAATCAGTCGAGGTGTTTCGGCGACACATTCCAGACACCACCAGTAGGACGCTGCGGTTATTTTTTTATCAGATGGTTTCAGTATAAAAAAATATGTCTTCGGTATCTTTATTTAATACAATAGGCACGGTTCCAGAATAATTATCGGTTGAATGACGCCATGGAAATGTAGTAAATATCCTAAATTTTGCAGCGCTGAACACCGACAGCCTATACACGCCAGTGACTTCCGCTGTGTGTTTGATAGTGTTATTTTGCTGTGACAATGTTGATGATCCTGATGATACCGTGTATACCACACTGATGATCTGCTTGTGAGGAATTTTAATCAGATTAGTTTTTTTTAACAATATCGGGAATTCCACTGATAATATCGTTGAGGCTCGCGTTAAGATCAGAAAGTTTAATATCAACGAACAATGGATTACCGAAGAAATCTTCTGCGATTTTATTGAGTTTTTGAAAATTTCTGTGAACATTTAAAAACATACTCACGTGAACGTCATATTCAGATCGCAGCGTGATTAATTTGTCATCGACTGTAGTATCTTTATCATCCACATATTTCTTTCTTGCTGCGTCTTCATCACTTTTTGGTTCCCTCAAAACGACTAATTTATTTCCGTTCATGTTGAGTTTATCTTTCATTGTATTACAGGTGGATTTTAAACGATCAACAACACTTCTTGCAATTTCATTTCTGATAGTTGCGATTGACACATTTGAATCTCTGATTCTACCGCCATCAATAAACTCTGGAATATTATCCGTGGTAGCACCAAGAACTCTACGAATTATGTCGATCCATTTGATATTACTCGTTTTTAAAACACGGTATTTATCCTGAAAAATAACAACTTCATCTCGGTCAACTCCAGACAGGTTCATAATATCAGCAAGATCGTCTTTGGTAGAGTACTTCGATAAATCGATATCATCTTTTTTTTCTTCCTGTCAAAGACAGGAGAGGACCTTCCATAAATATCAACCATTATATCATTAGCGATTTTTTAAAACGGTGTATTCATCTATCTACAACTTTGTGAGGTGCATTGGAAGATTTTTAAATAGCGTCAAGTACAGCGAGTACTTCACGGCCACATACGGGTGGATCAGTTATTTTTGTGTTGGTAATGTTGAATACCAGATTGGTGCAGTGATTTAATCACTGTTAACATATTTTAAAAAATCGTTTGGTGGTGCCAACCCAAAAGAATCGAAATAAACAATTCCACGTAGATCAATCGCGTATGCAACCCAATGAGTACCTGGTCCAGAGTTTTTATCAAGATTTATGATACCTATTTCAATACTGTTTGGTTTGTGCGGTAATTGATCACGCATAAAAACACCTCTGAAATTTTTTATATTTAGTTGCTTAGCAGCATCAAGTAAATCAAAATTGGACATGGGGAGAATCAACGAAGTGTCCCTGGCAGTCTTAAACCCTTTCCGTACCGGGTTCCTGGTAGTCTTAGACCCTTCACTTTTTTTTTATTCCTTTTCCTGTTGCTTTCTTTAGTGCCATCCCAGCAGCAGTTCCAACAGCACCAAGTGCAGCTGCTTTTGCAACGGCTGGGGCTGCATCGGCTATTATTCCTGGAATAGCTGCGAGAAGTGGAAATATACCACCCGTCTTAGCGATGTCTTTAACGGCACCCGCAGAAAGATTAAATCGTATGCCGGTCTTTGATCGTCTGGCTTCATTGAAGTGTCTGAGCTGACGTTCTGATAATGATAGCTTATTTGAACCACCTTGGATTTGTTCTCGCTTTAGTGATATTTTTACTCCACAATTTTCTTTTGATACTGATTGTAGTTTTTAAATCTAACCAGGAGTCAGACTGACACTAACATTGATGATATCACATTTATAATTATCATGAGCGATTTAATTACATGTTTTCCACTGTGGCATCAATGACTCTCATTCGACCACCAACACCTTCGAGTAGCATTGTTTTATCAGAGAATATGACAGCGATTGCTGTATAATTAGCAATTGCTCCTCTTGTCACACGAGCTCGAAAGTGTATATCAACGACAGATTGTCTGAATAAATCCAAGTGTTCCGGCGAAAAGTAACAAATCGGATACAGCGTTGTAAAATCTAACTGTGATATTTGTGAACGAGAATCAACATTTTGATCACGCCCCATGAATAACATTAAACGATGATATACACGTGCTACATGATTTTAATCAAAATTTAACAAAATATCCTCAGCTGGTTCTTGATGTCCATTTATCCTCAAAGAAACCTCACTAACCCCACGTTTGTCAAATATCATTATACTACGCTCTTGTAAGTTTATTCGTGCAGTATCTTGAAGAGCAATAAATAGACACCTTGCTGTGACGCTATTTGCCATGTGAATAAACCATTAATGTTGCTTTGAATACTATCTGTGGTCATCGTCAACCATGACAACGTTGATTTACCACTTTGATTCATAAAAGAAACTAAACGTTCTTCCTCAGATATTGTTGGAGTCATTACTGGCATCCACAAAGAAAGTTTTGTTAGAATTACTTTACCAGCATCACCATGAGGTCGCCATATTGCATCATCGTCAGTAGCCTTTCGTACGATTACAACTGTATGCTTGGCTCCGAAAATAACCTTTATAATATTTCTACAAAATCCAAAGATATGTGTCGGTGGAATTGCACATGAAAATCTTCCACTTCCATCATCTTTCAGCATTGATCGACGTGCCCTAAATCCTAAATTAAAATCTGGGTCAACATTAATAATCATATTTTGCACATCCACGTCGGCGTTTCTGGCAAAGTTTCTTGGGCGTCCTATTTCATATTGTTTATATTCGGAAGAATCAGAAGTATCCTTTGCAAACATCATTGATGGACCAGCTGATCTTGAATAATCGTCGCTGTATCTTGCAAGACCAAGTATTGTTGTCGCAACGTCGACGTCTTTCTGGATTGATTCAATATTTTTTCCGTCAATCATGTACGTAGCGCTGTCAAACAACGCCATAATACCATTATTAACAAAACCAACATCGACATCAGCGTCATACTGAGTATTATCTGTTTTCAGAATTTCACCTTCTACCTCAATAAATGACTCGGCGGGTAAGAAATATCTGCTTGTATCCTGAACTTGCAGATCAATTCGCCCACGTTGATTTGGCTGTCGTGCGTCATACGAATAATACTGATAATCGCGTATAGACTCATCTTTGAGTACTGGTGCATCCATGTCAAATGCTGGATCAGATACACGTTTGAACATCTTTATTATATTTACTATCGTCTAACACGAAAACCACTTCCTGCTATCAGACTAGCAGTTACATTATTTTTCTTTTTAACCAGCTAACTCTGCCAGTTTTTGATTTGCAGCTTGATTTATTATTTTACTAACACTCGCAGGCATCACTTCAGTGCTGGGTAAATTTACTGGCAGAGGTTTGCGTCGTATCAATCGTGCTAGTCTATCTTTGATTGCTGAGAATGCTTTGCTGGCAACATCACCAACAGCACCAATACCTTTATCACGAACAACATTAATAGCTTTCATTCCCAGTTGTTTTACAATGGGTATCGCCTTTGGGGCTATCCTTCTAAATAGACCCTGAACAACATCACCGTGTCCATCCCCGTAAATCGTTTTATAGGATGGTAATCGCGAATTTATCACCCTGACCATGGTCGGTCCACGTTGAGCATTATGCATAATCATCCTATTTTCTTACTACTGATCTAATTATTCACTGTGGTAATAATCATCAACGATTTCATCAATAAGGGATCGATAAACATTAATATCCATGATATCGCCTGTAAATAATCTTTGACAAATATCAGTTGCTTCATTAATGATTTCTAGGGAATTATTACCAGCTCGTTTTACTCCAATGAGAATTTCTAATCGATCAACATCAGCAAGGACGTTATCGGGACATGGATTAATAAGACCACTTCCCCTGGTACATGTACCAATGCCACTTCCAGTTGCGCCAGGAGAGTCTTGCCGTTCTTTTTTCTCACATGTTATTGGACTAGTTATTTTTTGTTGTTGTAAAATATATCTTTTATTTCATCGTTAAACTCCATATATTTTGGATCGTCATTTCTGACCTGATCAACTCCGTAGTGTATGCGATATATCCATTTGTTCTAGTCATCAGGGCTTATTAAACGACCAGGGTACTATGGTTTCAGAAATTGTTCTTTATTATTATAACTTTTCGCGGTACTTACGGCTAAATGTTTTATGTTTCTGTCTCTACTAATATCATTAATACTTTCTAAGGTAAATTTATCAATCAGCATAACTCTGGCTTTTGCTTGTTTTGGTGTACGATCCTTTGTATCACCTTCTTCAGCACGAGCTTGGTCAATATCTTCAAGTATTTCTTGTACTTCTTCTTGTAATTGTGGCTGAGCCGCAGCTATTTCAGCCGGAAGCTCTCTTAGAATCCTTTTTGTTTTCTTAGTTCGCTCTGCTATTTTTCCAGTTGCTTCAGCGGTTTTCTCCAACGCGGGAAGAAGACCTTTAGTAGTCTTTGTAATAGGTTTAAACAATTCTTCTGCACCTTCTGCAAATCCTTCTTTAAACTCCTGACGCGCATGTAGTTGTTGCTTGACAGAATCACGGACGGATGGATATTTTTTTTTGATTGCCTCTAGTCACTCTCGAGCTAATCTTGCTGAGTGAGCTTCACCAATCATTATTAATATAATAGTTATTTAATTACAGCAGCAGAGAGTGTGCGACCAAGCGTAGATTGTCCGCGAGTAAACAAACACACAACGAAGGTCAACGATGGAGTAACCCAATTGGTGGGGGTTTATATCGTTATTGACTATTGAGACCATCATTTTGTTTTAATAAGTAACAATCCAAGGAAGTGGTCTGTTCACACACTCTGCTGCTACACAGGTTTTCTTGCATTAACTACGCAAACAGGTTTCACACGTCCACGCACGATTGTCATTATTATTATTAAATGTCATGTTGATCTCTAGAGTTGTATCATCAATATTTCTCTACACAGATCAACCACGTGCCAGTCTTGATCCAAAATGGAAAGACGAATATGGGTCAGCCGATTATTATGACATGGCCGATATACATGTGCTGCGGGCGTAATCGATATCAAATCACCTGGATCCACAGTTGGTAAAAACTAAAAAGAATATAACTCTGCACAACTAAGCCTGTAGTTTTGGACCTGCTTTCGTAATTGCCACTGACAGCATCACAAGTTAAACTGACTTGCGTTGTTGAAGTAATTCTCACAATGTCGGATGTGACATAATATCCCACACATATAAATTATTTATCATCTGGAATGTAGCAGGATCCTTCTTCTGTGCAATATACATTAATGTCTACCGATTAAGGCCGAGTTGCACAAACAACAGATGATGATGTTTGGAATCGTTATTGTCCAGTTGAAAGATGCCTGGCAGTGAAACAAATTACCACCAGGACAACCATCAAACACTTGGTTTATACAAGTATCAGAACAGCAATAACATGACGATTTACCATCACTTGCAGATCTACATAAGACCGTCTAAAATCATGACTGAGCTATCAATAGGTCGTTAAATGTCGACAGTACAAATAAGACTATTGCATGAAGTCTGGTATTGTCTACACAGGAGACACAAATTAATACTTAAGCATAATATGTAATAACAAATGTAAACAACACCAAATCTGTGAGAACTTATAGTAAGTACGATATACTCTTGGGCGGATATACGACATTCCATACATCAGCAATAACGGTATATCTTTCACTGGTTTTGACTAATCAAGTTTTTGACGACATGGTAGCAATAAAATGCACAATAAACAACATTAGCAGCGACACACGAGCTCAAGTGGGCAAACATAGACATAACATATTCACAAAACAGACAATGCTTTCATTTCAATGATTATCTCATAGAGTATCTAGAGTCATCACATCCCATCCATACTGCGATGAAATTAATTTAGATCACGAACCAAACTTACCTATGCTTTGACTTGTTCAGAAATCATAAATATCCTAACAAAGAAAACATTTTTTCAATGACGTTATAATTAAATGATGACATAATTTATAGCTGCGTAGATTCGCCAGATCCCTGCCCCATTGCCAAGAAATTAATTTAGTTCATGAACCAAACTGATCCATACTCTAATGATATGAGCTGATATGTCAACCTAGAACATCATTAATAAAGTCTTTTTACCTGCAGTATTCCATGATGTGATTAATGTATTTCTTTTATTTTTCACTGGCTTTTGACTCCCGTTGTGCCCATCTGTATTCGCTGTATTGACCTCAAAGAGGTTGCTAGAAGGGTCACATGCACAGATCTTTTGACCATAAAAATCTGAACTGTTTTCAACAGAACTCCCATCCTCATCAGAAGCTATAGAAAATGAAGAAAATTAATGTCATCAAACTCTATGCTGAGATCAGTTTATATATATATATATATATATATATATAT
>JAECUM010061695.1:0-18003 GCA_016617855.1 Megalonaias nervosa | reverse complement strand
ATATATATATATATATATATAACTGAATTTCATAGCTCAGTGTTAGAATGCTGGATTCTTATACTGACGCCCTGAGTTCAGTTCCCGTCACGGACGAAATCGTCGGGTGGGGCTCTGGACTGCCCCTCGCCATTTTTAAAAAGGGGTGGGGGGTCCGGAGCAACCCTCGATATCCAACAAACAAAATACACTCTCCCACCATGTCAACACGTGGTGGGTGCACTTTTGCACTCCCGGGGTTTTGATTATGGGGAGAGTGTACAAAATTTGTTGGACGTAGATAAGGCTCCCCGTTTGTACGTACCGTCCTTAATTAAGTCTATATGTAACTGAGTTTGTCCTTAATTAAGTTTATAATTAAGTCTATATGTAACTGTGTTGTCTTTAATTAAGTTTATAATTAAGTCTATACGTAACTGTGTTGTCCTTAATTAAGTTTATAATTAAGACTATATGTTGTGCAGTCTACAAAAAACCCTTGTATATATAATTGCTGTAAATATGCTTGCTGTAAATAACGCTTCAAAACAGTCCTCTCTGAGGACCATTATTTTTTATTGTTTTAAACAAATATTTATAGCTTTAGAAATATCATTATCAAATAAAATATCAACCATATTGTCAATAAATGTCATCACATCATCTGCCCAACCTCTTATTCGTTCGTCATTTTCAATCGCGAATAACCATACTGACCCATATTTTGGTGATATATGGTAACCAACTTTTTTAATACAATCGCTTATTATTTTAGGTTTTATACCAGTATAGCTTGAGGCTGCCCTAATCGAATTAAATCTCTTACAAAATTTGTTTGTCAGATCAAATCCAACATGTCTCTTTGATTGACAGAAGGATATTATATATAATATTTCATTGTTTAATGTGAAATTTCTAGAGGTTAAAGACACTATTTTTTTTGGCTAATAAGTATAGGGGCTGTAACAGTAGTAGAGTAAGGTAAGTTGTTCCTAGCCCAGAGACCTCCTACCCTGGACAAAACATATTTTGTCAGAAATATGAAAGTCATCATTTTAAGCTAAAAAAGGATGCTAACAACAATTTTAACGTATAAAGTTTTGGGGGGTAGGGGGTCTCTGGGATTAGGAACCTTACCTTACTTTACTACTCTGTCTACCTGGAGCTAGTTGGAGGACTATTTTGGTGTGCAAGATCAGAACCCTTCCTGTTTGTCATCATTGACAGCAGAATTCAAAGAACCAGCCAGAGTAGATTAGTATGCATGTAGTGTCACACGATCGTGTAGATTACCACGTGATCAGTGATTTTTTTTCTGGCCTTTCGAAGTTACAGACGTGTTTGGAGTCTTGGCATCCAACTATATATTATGAATTTGTGCTGGCCGCCACAACCTACAAAAATCGCCCGTTAGTGCCTCCATGGTGGGATGTGTTATCATTGCTTTTGTTGCAATACTTTATAATGGAGATGCCATGTGCTAGGGGTATTTTTCCCATTCAGATAATCATACGCTTTACTAATAACATAAAGGTCATGCATGTTTAATACATTTCTCATAGAGTTTTAAATAGGAATAAGTCGGTATAATGTCTTTATGCAGGGGGCTGCCTAGCACTAATCTACAAATCTGGAATCGAGCCAGAATACACTCTAACGCTGAGATCAGCCTAGCATAGATTTACGTAAGATGTGATCAGCCCAGAACACACTCTAATTCTAGGATCAGCCTAGCACATATCCTACTTAATCTGGTTTCATGCCAGAATAAACTGAAATGGTGGGATCAACCAAGAGAGAGAGAGAGAGAGAGAGAGAGAGAGAGAGAGAGAGAGAGAGAGAGAGAGAGAGAGAGAGAGAGAGAGAGAGAGAGAGAGAGAGAGAGAATATACTAGCATTAATTAAACCTTTCTTCATACAAATATGTATTTTGTTGTGCATAAATATATTGTATATGCATTTTATTTGTATGTTCTATGTATCCTGATTGCATATGATTAAAAGAACAATACATGTTAATTAACCCTATAAACTATGTAGAGCTGGTCCCACGTTTAACATTGTATGCATTTGTTTTAATTGTGAGAAACTCTTCGATAACCAATTTTAAAACTGGCGATAGGACTAAGTATTCTAATGCACTTTAAGTCAAGTTTCTCCTTGTGTTTAAAATTGCTGTTCTGTTTCCAATCACACCCTCGCAGCTTGTATTTGTGAGATTATAACAAGAAAATTATCGAAATGTTCCTTACAAAGCCTGTAGCCACATTTGAAAACTGGATGAGTAAAAAAACCCAGTATACAGTTTTTGATGAATAAGATTTATTTTAATTTTGGAGATAGATAGAAGATGACGGAAATATATAGACGATACTATCTTCCAACCCCATCTGCCACAAACACTGGTTAATTTAGTTCGAATCTGGCTTTAGACATACATGATACAAGACAATGACTGTCGGATCAGATTCGCTGATAAAAAAGCGACTTGTTAAAAACAAACACAAACAAACTTACAAGATAACATCTGCAAATGAACTGGACTCCACGAGAAGTCATATTCACATAGGTAATACAAGATACATTTGAAACGATATATGAAAAACAATAATCTTTGCAAGACACGAATTTTTGCAGGTACGCGCCGCTATGAATTATTTGATACCTTTTCACGCATTATTTAAATGCAATCTCCAAAGCCTGTGGCAAAGAACCATGCTTGTGGCATACAGGGCCGCCAAGAAGGGGTGGGTGGGTTTGCAACCTGGAATGTATCACCGGAGCCCGGGCCAGTAAGGGGATACGGGCCGAACAACACATTTTAATTTTATAAAAGACACATTTTGTTTTTGAACAAAAACTAGGAGAGGCCCTGCTGTTTCTTACCCCAGGGCCCGTGGTCGCTCTCTAAGGCACTGGTGGCATACCGTCATTGATCCCACAAAAAGCAGCAGAGGAGATGAACAGACCATTTTTGTTCGAGACCTTATTTATGAAAAATAAGCCTTCCTACGAAAAGGAAATCTTAAGGTCAATAACGTTAAAGCACAACCTCTAACTAGTTAGCTTATTTTGTTACTTTTCTCTGACGCGCGTTTTTATTTTTAGGAATGTTTCGTTTACGTGTTGGTCACTCAACGTTGGTCGTTCACCTCCTCTGCTGCTGTAAATTAAACAGCCATTATAAATATTATCAATAATGATTGGAGAACACACTCAGATAGATTAGCTCGAGAGCGACTAGATGCAATCAAAAAATATTTACCCGTCCGTGATTTAGTCAAACAACAACTACAATCACGTCAGGAGTCTCAAGTGGAATTTACAGAAGGTACAGAACAATTATTTAAACCGATTGTCGAACCAACAAAGAAAATTGTTACAGTAACTGAGGCAACACAAAGAGCTCTTGAAACATTACCTGTTGATATTGCTGGCCGTATTCAAGCAGCTCAACCTGGGGCTCAACCACAACCACAACCACAACCACAACCTAAACCACCAAGAACCAGAATTAAGATAATAGATAAATTTACACCTGAAGGTATTGCTGCTATCAAGGACCCAAATCAATTACTTGATATTGCCGCGTATGGATATTATGAAAGACAAAAATATGTAAAACCAGAACATGTTAAATCTCTAAGCTCTGCCAATTGGATTAAGGATATATATCGCATCGCTACTAATACTCCGGAAATCAGATCTAATGAAGATATTAGAAGTTTTAATATCTTTGATAATATTGTACATGGGCATATCGAAAAAGCTGAACAATTTGAATTACCATCACCACAACAACAACGAAAACAACCAATACCACAACAACAATTTGAATTACCATCACCACAACGACAATTTGAATTACCATCACCACAACAACAACGAGAACAACCATTACCGCAACAATTTCGAGAAATGATGAAACGATTGCAATCAACACGGCAACCAGTCAAAATAACAGAGGAAGAATATCAAGGTCCTGGTTCAAGTGGAAGTGGTTTAGGGAGTGGCCTTATTACTTGTCGCAATAACGTCCTTGCTGATGTTGATCGACTAGAAATTCTCATTGGAGGAAAACGAGCTGGCAATAATTCCCCAGAAATCATTAATGAAGCAGCTGATATTTGTCAACGATTATTTACAGGTGGTGTTATGGATATTAATGTATATCGGTCTCTTATTAATGAAATTAGTGACGATTATCATAGTGACTAAGTATGTAATTAGATGCAATTAATGATAATATCACTTAATAATAATATGATCATACATAATACTCAAAGACCAACCATGGTCAGGGTAATAAATTCACGATTACCAGTATACAAAACGACCTACGGAGATGGACTAGGTGATGTTGTTCAAGGTCTATTTAGAAGGATAGCCCCAAAAGCAATACCGCTTGCAAAGCAACTAGGAATGAAAACTATTGATGTTGTTCGTGAAAAAGGTATTGGCGCTGTTGGTGATGTTGCTAGCAAAGCATTCTCAGCAATCAAGGCCAGATTAGCGCGATTAATATGACGAAAACCTAAACCAGTGAAACTGGCCAGCACTGAAGTGATGCCCGCAAATGTCAGTAAAATAATAAATCAAGCTGCTAATCAAAAACTAGCAGAGTTGGCTGCCAACACTAATGTTGGGTTAGAAAAAGAAAAAAAATATAACTGCTAGTCTGATAGCAGGAAGCGGTCTTCGTGTTAGACGAAGACGATAATAATAAATATGTTCAAGCATATATCTGATCCCGCGTTTGACATGGAAGCACCAGTTTTAAAAGATGAATCTGTGCGCGATTATCAGTATTACTCTTATGACGCACGACAACCAAATCAGCGTGGACGAATTGAACTACAGGTTCAAGATACGAGTAGATATTTCTTACCCACTGAAGCATTTATCGAGGTTGAAGGAGAAATTTTGAAAACGGATAATACTGAATACGCCGCTGACATTAGTGTTAGTTTTGTTAATAATGGTATATAGCGTTGTTTGACAGCGCTACATACATGATTGATAGAAAAAATATTGAAACAATTCAGAAAGATGTTTACGTTGCCACGACGATACTTGGTCTTGCGCGATATAGTGATGATTACTCAAGATCAGCTGGTCCATCAATGATGTTTGTAAAGGATACTTCTAATTTTCCAGAGTATCAACAATATGAACTAAGACGACCAAGAAACTTCGCCAACAACGCTGATGCTGATGTGTGGCCGGTGGTTCATGGTGCTGATCCAGATTTTAACTTAGGATTGAGATCACGTCGAGCAATGTTAAGCGGTGGAAGTAGAAGATTTTCATGTGCAATTCCATTATCACATATATTTGGATTTTGTAGAAATGTTAGAAAAGTTATTTTTGGAGCCAAATATACAGTTGTACTTGTAAGAAAAGGTACCGACGATGATGCAATATGGCGACCCGCTGGTACTGATGCTGGTATAGTAAATTTAACAAAACTTTCTCTGTGGATGCCAGTAATGACTCCAACAATACCTGAAGAAGAACATTTACTCTCTTTTATGAGTCAAGGTGGCAAATCAATGTTATCATGGTTGACAATAACCACAGATGCTGTACAAAGTGCAGTTAATAGTTTATTTACTTGGCATATAGCTTCTCAGCAAGGTGTTTCAGCACCAAGACATATATTTATCGCGCTTCAAAATGCTGCACGGGTAAACTCACAAAATCTAAGCATAATGATATTTGATCAACTCGGTGTTTCTGAGGTTTCTTTAAGCATAAACAGACATCAAGAACACTCAGAGAATATTTTATTGAATATCGGTCAAAATCATGTAGCACGTGCTTATCATCGATTAATGACATTCATGGGGCGTGATCAGAATATTGATTCTGGTTTACAAATATCACAGTTAGATTTTACAACATTATATCCGATTTATTACTTTTCGCTGGAACATTTAGATTTAACCAGACAGTCCGTCGTTGACATACATTTTCGAGCTCGCGTAAACAGAGATGCTTGAGTTATTGCTAATTACAGAGCTGTCGCTGTCATACTCAGCGATAAATCAATGTTACTTGAAGGTGTTCGTAGACGAATGAGAGTTATTGATGCCCCAGTAGAAAACATGTAATTAGATCGCTCATAATAATTATAAATGTCATATCTAGTTAATGTCAGTCTGATTCCTGGTCAGATTAAAAAGCTACAATCATCATCAAAAAATAATTGTGCGGTAAATATATCACTAAAGCGAAAACAAATCGCAGGTGGTTCGAATAAGCTATCATTATCAGAACGCCAGCATAAGCATTTCAATGAAGCAAAAAAAAAAATAAATAAAGGTATAAAACTTAATCTTTCTGAGAGTGCCATTAAAGAAATCGCTAAAACGGGTGGCATATTTCCACTTCTTGCCGCGTTACCAGCATTAATAGCCGCTGCAGCCCCAGCTGTTGCAAAAGCAGCTGCATTAGGCGCTGTTGGAACCGCTGCTGGAATGGCGTTAAAGAAAGCAACGGGTCAAGGAATTATGCACACAGAAAACTTAAAAAAAAGATCACGGGCAAAACAACACGGAAGACGTCTAAGAGCACCAAACGTGCCACAGCCGGGCCGTCTAAGATTATCAGGCCCAGCATACAGTCGCGGTCTAAGATTGCCAGGGACCCCATATTCATGGCACGGAAAAGGTCTAAGACTGCCCCGGTGACTTCGTCATCGAATTCGATGATTCTTCCTATGTCTAATTTTGATTTACTTAATGCTGCTAAGCAACTGAATATAAAAAAAACTTTAGAGGAGTTTTTATGCGTGATCAATTACCTACCGTTGCAATGCAACATGAAACTGGTATTATTAATCTCGATAAAAACTCTGGCCCAGGCACTCATTGGGTGGCATATGCAATTGATCCAGGTGGAATTATTTATTTTGATTCATATGGACTGGCACCACCAAAAGAATTTTTAAAATATGTTAACACAATACGAAGTACTGTTATGCAAAGTAAAAATTCGATGCGTTCTAAGATCTGGCATTCAACATTACCAACACAAAAATTAACGGATCCGCCAATATGTGGTCGAGAAGTACTCGCTGTACTTGATGCTGTATCAAAATCAACAAAACCACCTCATAAAGTTGTGCATGAATATACTACGTTGTCACACTTAAGCAGACAATTAGTAAATATAATGGTAGATATTTATAGAAGATCTTCTCGCAAAGCTCAGCAGCAAGTCGATTTATCTAAATATGCAACTCTTGATCAGCTCAGAAATGAAATCGATGATTTATTAAATATCACAAGTGTGGATCAAAATGAAGTCGTTGTTTTTCAGGATAAACAAGGGCGATTAAAGACAAGTAATATACAACTGTTAGATGTTCTTATACGAATTCCCACCGCGGTTATTAATAATATCGTTACTTTTGCTGATCAAGGTAAAATACAAGATTCCGGTAAATCAGTTAACGATTTTATCAAGCGAGCTGGTGATTCATTCACGGGTGGCATTTTTATGAATCGAAATAAAATTATAGACCTTGGAAACCCAGCCGCAGATACAGATGCAGCAACAAAAAAATACGTCGATGATCAAGAATCTAAGTACGTATTAGTCAACGGTGGTATAATGCGTGCATTTCTCAACATGAATAATAATGGTATTAATAATCTTCGAACACCAGAATCAGATTTCGACTCTGCAACGAAGAAATATGTAGACGACAAGGAAATTCCTATGACAGCTTCGTTAGCTACAATCAATGATGAAATGACTACACTCAATACTAATTTTATTAATCACATACAAAGGTTCTTAAATTTTCGTCGAAATATAAACAGATCTATTAATGATTGTTTTGGAAGTCCACCAACTGTTGACATAAAACTTGCTGACATTAACACGAAACCCAACGACATTATTAACGAAATACCTAATATTGTTCAAAAAACTAATCTGATTAAAATTCCACACGGACAAATTAAAAATATCGTGTACACAGTAGCATCAGGATCATCAACATGGACACCGCGCGATAACACTCTCGAACATACCGCAGAAGTAACTGGGTTATACAGGCTATCCGTGTACGGTTTGGAAATTACTGCGGCCACTTCATCATCACCGAATGTACATTATAATCCTCTACTGGTGATGCTAACCAAGGACATCAACGGAAATGCCCCCGAGACGTTACTGGTAGTGTCTGGAATTCGCAGCTGAAACTGTTTAATTACTTAATTAAATGACGTTGTTATTGTATAATGAATCAAGTGACGTTGTTATTGTATAATGAATCAAGTGACGGAGTCACTTATCGACGTTCAACGTCACAGATACAATCAAGTATGAGAGTGTCAAACCAAACTAAAAAATATCATCGACGATTATACAGTAAAAGTAAAAAAATATCGCAGACGTATGGTTGTTATTGATATAATTGTTTACTCAGTTACTGCTGTTATTGGATTATTATCAACAATAACAATGACAGCACTTGCAGTTGTAACAATTGTCGTTTCAACTTCAACGATTATCGCAGGCATTCTCAGTATTATCGCTAAGAAGATATCTACGTGTACAAATGATAAATTACACGAGTATATAATAAAACTACACACAGTAACAAGATCTTATTCTAAACTATCATCGTATATTTTGGCGTACCTCAGCGATGGTAAAATATCTGATGAGGAGTTCGCAACGATAATGAAAACCTACAATGAAGCATTTAGAATCGTTAGCGATTCTAGTGATAAAGTAACTTGTGATAAAGTGGAAGATTGAATTCCCGAGAGAACGCTCTGTGTTCTATTAAAATAATAATTAAATAACGGAGTATTTTAAATAATTTCAACGTTAGAACTATTACAACAGATCGTCACTAATACAACGCCGTCAAAAACTACTATGATATCATTAAGTTCGACTAATCCTGAATTTAGCGTTAACTTTCCAACTGCAATTCCAGCAAGTGAAATAGCATTAGCACAATTACGAGTTTATCATAGCTGGCCAAATATCAGGTCAAAATCGTTTGGTGGACTACCAGCAAATACTTCACTGGTATTTGCAAATAAGAATAAGCCTGATGGAACTCCTGATTGGCAAGTTGTTGGAATTTCAACGGGCAGTTATCAAATAGAACAGATTAATGATGAGTTCCAACGCAGAATTAAATCTATTACAGGAAAAGAATCCAAAATAGCAATCACTGTTTACGAACCAACATTATCAGCGGCAATTGAAATAAATTCCCCTGATTATGTTGTAGATATTTATCAAAGTTCAATCAGATCTGTGTTAGGATGGCCTGATGCTCCTCCCCCAGACCAAAAGTCAAATGGAATTCCAGAACTGACCATTGAGGAGTTAAAAACAACAGAAAAAAATTTATAATTAAACCTGATTATTGGGAAAAACTTCCATGGACATCTATCCAAGAGGGTGAAATAAAAGGTAAAGCAATATTTATTTTTGCTGCCGAAAATTTTTCTCCAACATTTACAGATTCTCTAAAGGTTGAATTTGAAAAAAGATTAAAAGAATTAAAAAATTTATTTATTACATTATCGATTGAATATTCCAGCGATACATTTGAGAATACCATCAAAGTAATAAACATTTAAAAATGGTTATTGCTGATTTACTAAATGCTGATATCGCTATTAATAAAGAACTTCATAAAAAAAATTAAAACGTGGTGATGACGTAATTATATATTTTTCTAATATAGGTCTACCAGAGAAACCACAAGAGTTTAGATTACCAGAATTTGACATAACTGCATTTGAAAAACAACTTAATGATGTTATTGATGAATATTTCCCTAAAATACTTACAGCGTGGAAAAAAAAGCCCCACCACCGGTTCTTAAACATAATAATGATCCATACGGTGGAGGCCGTCATATCTCGCCTGGTATTGTTAATATAACATCAACGATCGCAGTCAATCTAGTATGTGATGTAATTGATGGCAGCTATCAAGTAGATCTTTCAAAAAGTGGCACTGCAGAGCAAGGATATATTATATTCATTCAGTCCTCAAGCACCACCCGGGTGGTTAATTGTATCTGAACCAATTAACCCCGTTTATCTACGTGTACATAATCCGTTATTATCAAGGATACATTTCAAACTTACAGACCAAATAGGACGTATTTTGGATTTGCAAAATGAGGTTTTAAGTATTAATCTATATGTGAGATCATAGAGCGTTATATCGCAAAACAAAAAAACAAAAAAAAAAAAAAAAAAAAAATATCCGAATCTAACTCGGATCAGAATAATTTTTTTTTACTGGGGTAAATCGTAATTATCAGAATAAAATATTATAAATATTATTATAATTATAAGTAAATAACCTGTATACTTCAATTTTGCCAGGGATTTTGTTTAGCCATTATCACATTAACTCCACCTTCACTTTCATTTTCACAATGCTCTCTTAATTGTCTTATACGAAAGTTCATAATCTTTTTCTGTTCGTATTCATGAGATAATTCTAACTTAATTTTGTCAATAGCGTTTGAGAGAGGTACAAACAGCTTTACCTGATTATCTGTAACTGTTGCCAGCGACTGTAACATTGCCTGCTGGATAAACTTCATGAATTTATAATCAGATGGCAAAGTGTATCTGTTCTCTAATTTCCGTTGTTCTAATGATTCAAAATCACACAGAATTTTTTCAGGATTAAGATTATCAAATATATTTATACCGTTATGTTGTAATATTTTAATAGCAGAAATAATAACATTAATATTTTCGGAATTCATTATATTATAAATATTTGTTTAATATAAAAATAAAATCAGAATAATAGTAATAAAATAAAAATAATAGTCCTTAAGGACTGTTTCAAGATGATTATATACATATGATTATGATTATTATGATTATGATTATATACTGATTATATCTTAATTATGGACAGCACATTTTAAGCCCATGTGATCCCCTAGGTTGCCAAACAACATCCTAGCAGGATCAGAGGTCACATATAAACTTAATTCTAAGAACTTATCCTAGGACAGCACATTTTAACCCCATGTGATCCCCTAGGTTGCCAAACAACATCCTATCAGGATCAGAGGTCACATATAAACTTAATTTTAAGAACTTAACTAACTTATCCTAGGACAGCACATTTTAACCCCATGTGACCCTCTAGGTTGCCAAAGAACATCCTAGCAGGATCAGAGATCACGTATAAACTTAATTCTAAGAACTTATCCTAGGACAGCACAGTTACATATAAACTTAATTCTAAGAACTTAACTAACTTATCCTAGGACAACACAGTTAAATATAAACTTATCTTAAAGACAGTACTACGGGCCTTCTCTACGTCCAATACAAATTTGCACACTCCCCCAATAATCAACCAGGGAGTGCAAAATTGCACCCACCAAGTGACGGTGGGAAAGTGTACAAATTTTCTATTGAAACATAGACGGGCTGGCTGACGCCCCCACTAAAGAAGAGGATTTTGGCAGAATATCGCCTTTCGCCCGACAGTTTGCCGGTCACGAGAATCGAACCACGGACCTTGAGTACGATAATCCAGCGCGTTAGCAATTGGCCATCGGACTTCACTATATATACATAATGAAAGTATTATTATATAGTTAGCGCAGTATACAGAATGAAATCACAATTTATTGTAAAATGTATTGTGGATTTCTTAATAAAATCACAATTATTGTAAAATGTATTGTGGATTTCTTAATAAAATCACAATTTATTGTAAAATGTGAATTTATTTTCAGTTTCCAAATACTTGAAACTACATAAACAAAACCCACAGTTAAAAGTCTGTATTAATCAGACGTTGCTAAGGATACTAAAATAAGCGATAGTTATATGAACATTCATGCCATACTTATTTCTAAAAAATAACCTCATGTATACAATTCACTGCTGAGATATATTAGCCGATATAATCTAACACAGACAATATGTGACTCAGGTTATCGGATTAGCTTGTTCTTATTAAATGTGTTTCTGTGTAATATTAGCACAAATTAGCTTCAATGGGCTTCTTGGAAACATTAGTGTCCTATGGGACATTCAAACTGTATAAATCTCTATTGTTGTGTTATACATGTATTTTGAAGACAAATGGATTTTGCTGCTGACTAGTGTACACACAATTACATATCATTTTTATGAACGATATATTTATTTATGGATGAAATAACAAAGGAAAGATATATTGATACTTACTCACTATAGGGTTGGACTCTTCAGCCACTTGATAAGGTGCACAAAGCAATGTGGGTTCTGACCAAAATTTACAATATATTGCTGTCATAAGACAACTGCAAGATTTACTAAGTTATGCTTGACGGAGTTGTCTCGCTTAATCATCTGATACCATAGGAACATACGCGAATTTGATTTTTTGTAGAAATCTTTTGGAAAAAGCAGATGGTGTGATATTATCTGCCACGTATTTTACTGAAGGTGGTACTATGTTAAAATATTTACCAGCAGAATTAATTGATTTAAATATAATTTCTTCTAACACATTGCATATGGTAGCCGCAGAATTCATTTACGCATGCTTTGTTACAAGGAGAAGTATATCCGATCATAAGCCAATTACATCGATTATTTGTTTGAATCATATACAAGAGATTAAAATTCAATTTAAATACATATTTGTCTTAATTATAATAATGCAGGAATTAGCCGCAATTGAACATTCTGGAGCCAGATTTGATCTTGACAGATTGCCGAAATATAAATTTAGTTTTTCGATGCAAGATCTAGCTTTAACGAATAAAGATATAACAAAACGTATCCGTGAAGCCAAAAAGGAATTTCGCGACGATGGTGCGGCTCATGTGTGGTCGACATTCAGAATTGGAAATATTGTTAATGTAATGAATGACAAACGAGGAAGAGAGATTATTGACTACCTTGTTCAGAGATATTTTATTTTAATAAAATTTATTGTAAAGACAGACGATGACACTTGGATTATTCGTGACAAACGTGATTCTGTCCACATGCAGTCAGGAAATAATATTGTTCTTAGTAAAAATTCCAGACCAGGAATACTTACTGGTATTGACAAACCATATTACGAACGAGCATATCCTGTGACTGTTGTTGTGTATGCAATATATCTGTTAAATAATAAACCTAACGTTGGGGATCTCAAACTTATGAAATTGTCAAGGATAAATTGTGTAGCTGAACGGGTTACAGAACACTTCACAAACGCGACACGCGGAAACGGTTTAACGGATTTACGACGTAAAAAAATAAATACGTGGGCAGAAACAGTTAAAGATACCGGAGCGTCTATCAGCGACGTTGCTGAGCTGGGAAAGAAATTAAAATTCCTAATAACAGTGAAGACGTTAACCGGAGAGATTTTGTACAAATCGAAATATGAATCAAGAGGAGCTTCGATAGATATTATTGATCATAACGCACATGCATGGACTGTGGCAGTAACAATATTTCCACGAGACAGAACGGTTAAATTTTATAATGGTCATGTATTTGATTTTATCAGAAATATCAGTAAAATTAACCCTGTATCTGTTTGGCTGTTCAAAGTTCGGAATATGATTTTCATGATCAGTTTGTACGGTCTAATGGTGATATTTATCGTACAGAATTTCTCCACGAAGAAATGAAAACTCTGCATTAAAATATACCTCTGATGATATTAAGGTTGGACAATTACTGAATAATTGTTTTACCGTTTCATCAGTTGCTGCTCACGCTGCTCAGGAGAAAAAAATCATGGAAACCGACACGATTGGAATTTCTTGAAGATGTCCAACACAGTTGTGTGGAATACGGACACGGTGGATTGTGTAATACTAAATACGAGTATAATGACGTTATCTCAGTTGATATGGTAGCATGTTATCCTGGAAGTTTTCTTGGATACGGAGAATGTTCTAAATACTTTAAGAGATTTGGACATCCGACACACGAGATGACCAGAGTTGCGATAAATTGACCCTTACCAGATTTTGACTTAACCGGATTCACCTGTATAGAGTCGTTCGAGTTTTACGGGGATCTCCATCCGATTGTTTATGCATGGTTTGGAATACATTTTTCAGAGCGACGTTGGGTTCCAATAGTACTAATACAGTACATGCTTGATGCTGGAATTTTAGTGTCGTTGAGCGTGAGTGAAGCAATTATATCATACCGCGTGCAGAAACAAGTTTGGTTGCCAGAACCGGATGTATTTAATATTAATGATGCTAGAAGAGATTTTTCTAATCTTAACGAAGATGATATTGTTAAAATTACTAATAATATACGTGAATGCAGGAGAGAAAGTGATGAGAAATTTGCAAAAGATCTCGGCAGAAAAATAATCGGTAAATTTACACAAGGAGGATCATATGATCATAAACGAATGTGTACAAGATTAATTATGGACGATGCTGAACTCGATGTTATAATTGCTGATACAACGGAGAAAAACACATTTATAAGTCGAAGTAATGCTTATTTATCAGACGGAACTAAATTAGGTACAGTTGTGAGCTTTCTGATGGCGAGTCACCGCAGTTCACTCATTTAAGATCTTCGATGCTAGCGTACGTTTCGACAAATCTATTATCGATGATAAACAGATTTCCTCGTTATGCAGTCAGATTCATTTTATATAAATACAAAATCTGCGGATTCGTTAAAACAATTGCTTATTAACAATCATGCATCATGGGGTGAATGGAGAATAAAACATGAAGATATAATTAGTTATTCTGAATCTGCCAACGTTGAAATTGCGGAGACATATTACAAAAATAATGAAATATCAGAATTGTCATCGGCACCATCTGTATGCTGTGGCTAGACATAAAACCTTTTATCTTAATGGGTGTGGTGGTTCAGGTAAAACAACACGCGCAATTTAATTATTTAATAATTGTTCTGTTATGATTGTCTTGACACCGACACATAAACTCGCCAAGGAAATAAAAGAACGAGGAGTAAAATCATGTACATATCATAGTTTTTTTCAGATGGTGCGGAGACACATGGACTCCATCGCGGATGGGTGAGATAATGAGTAAATTAATTCCAGAAACTCCTATGAACGATTTTTGGACTTTACGAAGACCTGCTGATTTGATGGTTGCAAGTAGAAAAATAGTTCGCGATACACTTCAACAACAATTATTTATGTTACATAAAGAAAAATTATCAAATCTACTTGTACCATTATGTTATCGCCCAACAGATACTCGACGACAGAATGTTGATGTTGAGATTCCTGGTGGTGGAATACAAAATCTTGTGCTAAATGATATTGTTTTAGTTGTTGTTGATGTTGTTGAGAGCGCGTTGAGTATGGATAAATCGCCGTGGACGTTAGGATACGCTATAACGATTCACTCGTCACAGGAATTAACTATTACCGATACAAATATTTGGATTGTCGATGATCGTATTGAGTGGTCAAATTTAGTTTATCTTGCAGTGTCTCGAGTCAGAAGAATATCTCAACTGGGCCGGGTTATCATGGATTGCGTAATAACCGAAGAAATCACTAACAACTTTGTCGATATCAATAAAAAATTAGCGAGTTATAAGCAATGTGACAAAAAAAATAATCGCGATTTTAATATTGATGTTGAATTTATTATAACACTAAAACAACAACAGAATAATCATTGTGCAAGTTGTAACTGTAATATGCTGTGGCAGTATTCGAGTAATAATTCAAGACAATTTACCGTTGATAGAATTAATAGTAGTCTTGGTCACACACGCGAAAATGTGATGCTGATCTGACTTGAATGTAATCGACGTCGAGGCGCTGGACGCTGTGCAAGTTTATAAAAGTGAACGCGGTGGTAATTGTGTATCCGTAGGAATTATTTGTAATTGTTCGCCTACAAATCCACGCTGAGGAGCAGTTGAATTTAATCTGTAGATTGCAGGTCTACTTGTGGACCTTACCACGCTAGAAATTTTGTGTGTGGTCACACTCAAGATAGGATCAGTTGCTCTTTTTCTACCTCCTTCAAGTTCACCAGGTTCATATAAATATCTTACGGTAACATTACCTAGTACTGGTTGAGGGGAAGATTTACGTTGTATTGGTATGTACTTTTTTGTGATCGCATTAGAAGGTTTCATAAAAGTTGCACGAGTCATTTCGTTGTTTAACGCAGCTATCACACTTGGTAACCTTGCAACCCATTCACGAGATCTCTCCATGGACTTAAAGTCAGCGGATATTTCCTTTGCGTATTGGTATCCAAATATCCGCTCAGCAAGTGTTCGATTAAATCGTTCAACGATTGCCTGATCACGATGAAATTCAGTGTGTCCTCGTCTGATTTTAACGTTATGTCGCTTCATCAACGATGATATTGCACCAAGAAATTCTTTGCCAGGATCAACCTGTAGCAGTTGTGGCCATCGTAGACAACCACGTTGATAAATGCGTTCAAACGCAGATGCAACTTCAGTTGGTGTTTTAGTTGACAGTGGTTCTGCTTCTTTATATCTACTCGCAACGTCAACGACGGTTAACGCGTATCTTGTATGTGTATTGACGTCTGCCAATTTTAATGGTATCGTGTGGTAAAAACAAAATATCTGCTTGATGAACTTCATTAGGGGTACTGACATCAAAATGTGCATACTGAATTTTTTTTAGGTGGACGTAGATAAATTTGCCATATTGCCTGTCGTGCTAACCACGCTGCAGCAACATCACGTGAGACTTTTGCTGCTTCAGCAAGTTTACTAATCGCTGCTTTACCTCTCCAGTATCCTCTTGGACTATAATAAACAGATTCCATTGTTATGATAATAAACATTTGATTAATTACCAGCCCCTAACATTATTTTACCTTTCATACCAGCTTTTATCAGAAAAGCACCTAATTTTTCTCGAAGTGATTTATCTTTTACATTATTTATGGCATGAATTAATTTTGTATCAGCGAGATGTCGTTGCTGTAAATCTCTACTTTTATACGCGACATCATGAATGTGACACGCTTAATCAATTGCGTTTATTGGATATTCTCCAGGTTTTGGTTGGTCTTGGTTATCGAGTCGGATATCGAGACGAGTTCCAGGACCACAATAATTATATCCAGGTAAATGTTTCTCACTTTGCCCATGGAGCTCCTGGTAATTTACCTAACGAAGCAGCGATATCTCCACCTGTCTTTAATGAAATAAATTTGTATTTTTTTGTACCACATTTCACACACTTGCCTGTAAGTGTGCGCCTGTTATTTTTGTTATTATTGTCGTTAATCCACTGGTATGAGTGGGTGCTCTACATCGAACACAATATAAATCCATATTATTATTATATGGATATAATTGACTTTTCAGCGACACGAAAGCAAGAGCCAGTCAAGTATCATCCAGCGCTACCAAATTCTATCAGAGCAATTATACTTGGCCCATCTGGGTCTGGTAAAACGCAATTATTACTTAATCTGATAATGCGATAGCTCAAGTGGGATAAAGTATATTTAGTAGCACTATCTGTAGATGATCAACGATGTTACGAAATACTTAAAGATTTTAATGAAAATACAAAGTCGCTGACGTGTCCTGATAATGATGCTATTGATTTTATTACCGATATCGATGAAGCTCCATCCATAGATGATCTTGATGGATGTATCAATAATCTCGTAGTATACGATGATGTAATGCTGGATAAACAATCCAATCCAGCTCGGATATTTTCACGAGGCCGTCACAAAAATACAGACGTGATTTATTTAACTCAAAAATACACACAAATTCCAAAAGTGATCAGAGATAATTGCAATATTTTAATTGTGTTTAATGGAGTAGATAATTATACTTTACAAAATATGTATTATACTTGGTGTTCAGGGGACATGGACATGATCAAGTTTAGAAACTTCTTTTCAAAAGCACAAGCTATTCCGTTCGGATTTATAACGATAAATTTACATGAGACAAGATCTAGGTATCGTATAGGTCTGGATAAAATCTTTGGTTAATTACAGCAGCAGAGGAGGTGAACGACCAACGTTGAGTG
>JAECUM010061692.1:0-23527 GCA_016617855.1 Megalonaias nervosa | reverse complement strand
ATGTAATAATATAAGTAAGTATATATATATATATATATATATATATATATATATATATATATATATATATATATATAACTACCTGTCCTGTTTTCTTCTAACTATGCATACAGTTTAACCCTTTCTGTTCTTCTCATCTACACATTTATCAACATATACTATTTACACACGTAGTTTTGATCAACGTTTGTTATCATGTTGTTTCAAGGTGCTAACAATGATAAAAGGAAAATAATTTCTTACCTGTAAAATAAATATAACGGAATTTCCTTAAAACAGCCTATATTTGATTTAGCCTAATGCTTTAACTTTAGTTTTTTTTAAAGCATGCACAAATATCCTAAAGGCAAGTTAAATTTTCCACTCAGCTTGCCCTGCGTATATGATAGTTTCAAAGCATTGAATGACATTTGAAACTTTAAGCAACATTATCACACAGATAGTCAACTCTCAGCAGACAAGTGGGTTATGGTTTGAAGACTAGACATTTATTTAAACTATTATGAAGAAGACACCTCCTTTGATTGTTAAATTGAGGGATTGTCAATATTTAGAATGAAAGGACTCTGCAATTGTTAATACGTGGCAGCAAGGAGAACTCGTCACAGTTATTAAAGTAATATTATGTCGTGCATATTTTTACGTGTATACATTTTTGCAATATGTGTGTTTCAATTTAAATATCCTAACCATGTCTGTGAAATTTAAATGAATGCGGACCATGTTAGAACACAGAGAGAATTATAAAATGTTTGGTTTCGGTAATCAACATCATTTCTGGTTGTATCTTAACTTGCTTGTGACTCCACCTTTGAATTTAATAACGTTGAAGACATTGATGATGAGTAGCTATTAATGGCGATTATTTTAAACAATTTAAAGCAGAGTATATGAAAGAAAGTCTAGTTTCGTTAGCGTCATTTACAGTCCAGCAAAATTTAAGAGACATTGGAAAGACACTTTTAATTTTTCCTTCCTTCTTATCCAGTGTTTATATAAATTACTTAGTCATGGTATCGAACATATTCCTTTAATTAACAGTCTGGCTTCTAACGCAAAGGGTACTTATGCTGGTAAATGCAGTACTTCAACAGGCAAAGCTGTGCCATTCCAGCTCACTCGTCTCTCGCCCCTCCCTATTGCCTGCTTGTCCCATTAGTTGCCTGTATTTATAATTCTGTCTGTATTTCTGTTATGTAGATCAGTTACTGTGAGGCTTTGCTTTTGTTCTAGGTAGTATGTATCAATGCGGTTCCGAGCACAAGTACTTAAAAAGGTGGTTACGAGCACACGATATGATATTTCATCATAATAGTTTAATTTTGGCAAGACGATAACCCCCCTATTGCTCTGATCCGCCCGACTACTGCTTTTGTTTACGCTGAATTTATCTGATGTAAAAAAGGCGGTTCCGAAGACAAAAAGATATCTGAAAAGGCGGTTGATCTTCGACCCCACCGTGATTACGACTACCGCAGTGCACTGCGTACACCGCACCGATCCGTGCCTGGTCCACGTTTACACCCTTTGGTGGTGTGGATGAGTTCGAGAAGACGTTCAAGGTAATGCAGCACGTGCTGTTTTTCCTGATGAGGTCTCGATCGTAGACGATTTGGATTGTTCCCTGTTCATACAACTCTTTTTGTTGCTGAGCTGTAAGTAAAACCTGGTCTGGCCCGCGTCCTACCATCCTGATGAGCGCTAATTCAACCGTGATGTCAATATTTAGCAGCTCGGCGTTAACGATAGCATCATCGAGATCCTTGCGGTTTTCGATGATGACGTATGTGAAGTTCCTGGTGTCTTCCATCCTCTATGCATCGGGACTGCGATAATTTTAACAGTCGTCTAAAATACTCCGTTCCCATGCAAGATACAAAATGCTGCCTGATGAGGTCTGAATCATACGTGATTCTTACGATGCCATGATCCGATAATTCTTGTAGCTGCTCTTGCGTTAACAAAATTTGTCTGCTCACTATGCCTACTGTTTTTGTCGCGTCGAGTTCTAATGTTACAAGCATATTATTTCTTATAACCGTAGCGGCAGCTTCGTCCAGCGACTCCGGGTTTTGCAAGATCACATCTGTAATGAATACGTCATCGTGCTTATTTTCATATTAGAGATTGCTATTAAAATAATCATAATTGATTTGCATCAACAACTAAGTGACTTTATTTCAGTGTACCGTATCAAGCAAAAATCATTGGAGTGGAATGATTTAATATAGATGACCATTGGAGGGTCTGAGCCTGCTACGGTCATGGGCTGGTGGTAAAATTGGCTCAATGACGCTTCCGTGCCTGTACAGATCTTTGTTTGAGCCTGCATGACGACGCTATACGGAACAATTATTGGACCGTAAAATCGTAGGCAATGATATTTTCATCGACGACGTTATCCCTGGTTTCCGATATTCCCCTGACGGATACAATGTGGTGGACAATAAATTTGTATTGCTGAAATTCAAATGCCCGTTTGTGAGACGCGCAGGGACCTTGCCTGATTATTATTACACGCAGGTGTTTTCGGGTTTAACTGTTTCGCGGGTTGCTTCCCAGATCTTACTGAGCAAGTGCTCTTACCGCCACCTTGATTTTACGCCCCGTTACGATAAAAAATTCCATAACCACGATTTTGGCTGGTACAAAGATACCCCCATGGTGGTCGGTCTAATTTTATTTTCCGGGGATCATGACGACCGTATAGGTTACGGTGACGCTGATGAGACATCGTTTCTGAATTTACTCCGCCAAGGCCTGGACATGAAATTGATTTTGTACACTGAAAGTTACCAAATTTTAAGCTACTACCAGATGGATTTGAATTATCCGGATAAAACATCGTGGTGTAAATTCCGTTTATACTCATGAGGCTGCAACGACACTACGTGGACTGTCAAGAGAATTCCCGCCGTTTGATCGACAAGGCCGTATCACGTGTTAATATCAAAATTAGTTGAATTAAATAAGCCGAAGGTATATAACAACGGAAAGCTGGCGAGCACATCCCGTTTTTAGCAATTACGAGGCTAACGAACAAAGAGACTCCCGTCATGTGTGTGCTAAAAGATATTAGCGTTAGGGATCACCAGCGCCAGGTACAGCCATACTACCGATTTTGGGACAGAAATCAGAGGAATGATGTGCCGGCATCGTTTTATGTTTGAGGCTCATAGTGGAATCATCCCAATGCTCGACCTGTGTTTGTCACAAATCTTGAAACCGGTGATCAAACCGAATACGATTCATTCACACAAGCGGACAAAACGCTTGGAATTATTCCCATGTTTATAAAGTTTGTGGCTGATGGAACAAAGCGATCCACATTTTTCAAAAACACTTAACGTTCGATTTTCTCTCCGCTTTGTTTAAACCGCGGAAATTTTCTTTCCTAGATTTTTAAAACATTTTCACGCCCACGTTCATCAAATCGATGATGATACCATTTACCGTTCTTAGTTCTTGGATCAGGATGGGCATGTCAAATTTGGCCCCGCGCAAATACGACCTGATTTTGTTGAGTTAAAAGCGCCTGCCGGGCACTATTTTGGACTTCCAATTTGGGTTCTATCCTTTTAGCATTGTTTGTAATGCTAATCTGCATCCGGATAAAATAGGCATAAATGGATTGGCCGTAGCACCCATAGACACGATTCTGGCCGCGGTCACCGCGATGGGCACCACTGTCGATAAAATACGCGTACTTGTACACATAGACTTTACGGTAGTAATAGCGGTAATACAATTTAAGCTTGCGCCGGTCTTCCGGTAGCAGATTTTTGTGGCCGTGATTAAAATCGCCATCTTATTCTTATACATCGACTATACCCTTGATTAGCACCTTCAGTTCCGGCAGATGTTCTGTCAGGAATTTTAAGTGTTTTTCCACATTCAACTTTAGTCGCTAATCTAAACGGGTTCGAGCTAATGCATGTTATATTACCTGAGGGAGAATCAAATGCTGTGATTCTTCTGGTTAACAGATTGAGTTTGACGAGGAGTTCCCTGCAGATTAACAAGTTCTTCGAGTTTCTGAGAGGTATTTATTATCACCAGTGGTATGGCGGTATCCATAAAGGTAATAAAATGTCAGCGCGACTCTTTCCACGTCGAGGTTTACCATTTCTAACTCGGTTAACTCACGGCTTATGAGGTCAGCGATAGCCCCATTAGTCCAAGCCATCCTTGTGTATTTAGAAGCGTCACGTATTCTGTTCACAATCTTTTCTCGCATTTCTGGTTATGAGTGATCCATAAATTTTCCCTTAGGAACGCTGTTCATGGCCTCAGGTGTGGCTCCGAGATAAATTTTAAAACCATTATCCAGATGGCTTATGGTACTACTTTCCAGGTAAAGATACGCTGCCGCGACCAGGTTTGGATTGACTTGTCATTAAATCGACATACACGACCATGTAAAACAGCGCTTCCACGATTTTGCTGAAATCCGAATCCGAATCCGACACTGGTGTCTTTGGAATGTCGGGAGTATCATCAGTTGTGTCCTCTAGCGCCATCACCTCCACTATTGTATCCACATCTTCGTAATTTAACCCGGTGTTGGAAACAATTTGCTGATGCTATAACGTAAACTTTTGTGTTTGCGAAAATATTTTCTCGCCACGACTTTATCCTTGTACTCGTGATCCTTTTTATGCGCGTCATCATCGTCTTTTGATTTAGTAAATCTGCGACGTTTGATGCACTTGGTTTCCACGATGGCGCCCACCACCTCCGGAAGCAGCTCCTGGATGATGGTATTGTTACGTATATGTAATTAAATTGCGTGTATATTAGTTCTAAAATTCTTTTTTATTTTATTTTTGTTTCATTACATTTTATTGTAATGATTATTTTCACGGGATTCGATATTTTCTTTCAGTAAATTCTGTTTATCTAAAACGTAAAAGGTGTTACATTAGCATTTTTTTTTAGCTCACTCTGGTACACCGTTTTGAAAACACTACGCGAAAACGATTGGCTATTTCCAAGGTCATTTCAGCCTACGTGTTAGTCTGAACAAACAATGTTTTATTTTTATATATTTTCAATGTGAGAATTTGGTACTTAGATTGGGTTATTCTTGCCTATGTGCTAATTTTCATTCTTTTTATTGCGATGTTCAAATTAGATTCGAACTCGGATTTTATTAGAACTATTTAGTGATAGAACTTGTACTTTTCATTCTTAGGATTACAATTTGGATTTATATTCACAAACCGTAAGTCCTATTTCGAATTTTTACAGTGTTTTCTAGGGAAATAAATTATTTTGTTAAAATATACAAAGCTTGTTGACTTCGCTCTTTTCTCTTGTTATTATTGTACGAGCCTACACGTAACAGGAGAAAATTGGTTTGCTCGTCCTTGGATATATGAAGTTTGGCTAAAATATTTCAGAAAAACGTTTTTTGAAATTTAAATTCCTCTAGTTTTAAATCCCAAGTACTATTTTACATTTTGTTTGTAATTTTAGTGAAAACAACAGGCTTTCATTCACAATGTCAGCAAAAGTGGAAACTTTTCTTTCTAGTCCGACTCAGGAGCAGTAGGATAGTCTAAAAAAGATGAGTTGCTTGAACTTGCCAAATCAAAACCATAGTAAAAACTTTGATAAAGTTTTTTTTTTTTACTCAATTTGGCCTTCGCAAATCTGTACAATCGGATCAAGGGTCAAATTTCATGTCTAGAATTTTCGAGCAAGCTATGCACGAATTAGGCATTAAACAATTTAAATCTTCTGCCTATCACCCTGAGATCCAAGGGGCTTTAGAAAGATTACATCAGACTTTAAAGAAGATGATTCGATCATATTGCTTTTATACGAGTAAAGATTGGGATGAAGGCATTCATTTACTTTTGTTTGCTGTTAGGGAGTCCGTTCAAGAATCTTTAGGATTCAGTCCCTTTGAACTAGCTTTCGGACATACTGTGCGTGGACCTTT
Organism: Megalonaias nervosa; assembly: GCA_016617855.1. NCBI lineage: Eukaryota > Metazoa > Mollusca > Bivalvia > Unionida > Unionidae > Megalonaias > Megalonaias nervosa. The sequence goes on along the minus strand of JAECUM010061692.1, from coordinate 17,580 downwards.
GAAGTTGTTGAAAGAGAAACTTCTTTCTAATGAAGATACTGAGCTCAATCTTCTTGATTATGTTTCTGATTTTAAGTACAAGTCGTCAAAGGTTTGTGAGGTCGCAAGAGCAAATCTGCACTCTACTCAGTCCAGAATGAAATCAAGATATGATAAAAACTAAATGGATAGGAGTTATCAGCCTGGTGATAGAGTTCTAGATCTCTTGCCCATTCCACAAAATTTCCTTCAGGCCAAGTATTATGGTCCATACACGGTTGAAAAGAAAGTAAATGATTTAAATTACATCATAAATACTCCTGGTAGGCGAAAACAAAAACAACTTTGTCACATTAACATGTTAAAGGAATATATTGAAAGAGATAACCAAGTAAATTATACAATTAATTTAGTTGTACATGTCCCACCAACTGAGGATTTAAATGAAGAAATTCAATTGGACTCCGTTGATCTTGGAGCAACAAATCCTCGGAATTTGGAAATTATGAAAGATCTGGACCAGAAACGTTTACATTTGGAAGAACAAGAAAGGAATGAACTTAAACAGTTATTATTCGAATATGAGCACTTGTTTCCAGATATTCCTACAAGGACAAACAAAATTGTTCATGACGTTGAAATTGTAGATTCAAAACCTGTGAAGCAACACTCATACAGGATGAACCCTCTCAAACAGGAATACTTATGAAAGGAAATTCAGTATTTGCTGGAGAACGATTTCATACAGCCCAGTAAAAGTGATTGGAGTTCACCATGTATACTTGTTCCGAAACCAGATAAAACTTTCCTTATGTGCACTGATTATAGGAAGGTGAACAGTGTGACAAAAACAGATTCAGTTCCATTACCAAGAATCGATGACTGTATTGATAAAATTGGAAATGCCGTGCACGTCACCAAACTTGACCTTCTGAAAGGATTTTGGTAAATTCCACTTCCGGAAAGAGTAAAGGAAATTTCGGCATTTTTGACTCCAGATGGACTCATCAATATAAAGTAATTCCGTTCGGGATGAAGGGTTCGCCAAGTACGTTTCAACGCTTGATGAATATGATTACCTCTGGTCTAGATAATTGTGATGCTTACTTCGATGATGTCATCATCTACTACGACACCTGGAAAGAACATCTAGCCACGATTCGAAAATTCTTTGACAGACTTACTGATGCAAATTTGACAATCAATTTATCTAAAAGTGAGTTCTGCCGTGCTTGTGTAACTTTTTTAGGACATATTGTGGGACATGGTCATTAAACCTATGGATGCTAAAGTCAAAGTTATCTCTGATTTCCCTGTGCCTGTCAGTTTAAAGCAACTGATGCGATTTTTGGGTATGGCCGGATACTATCGAAAGCTTTTTTTCTCCAATTTTTCTAATATTGTTGAACCTCTGACAAACTTGTTAAGTAAGAAAAACAAGCTTCTTTGGACTGAAAAATGTCAGGAGGCTTTTGATAGATTAAAAGCCATACTCAAAAGTGCGCCCGTTCTCACAGCTCCAAATTTCAATCAATCTTTTAAATTTTCTGTGGATGCAAGTGATGTTGGAGTTGGAGCAGTATTGATTCAAGAAGATAGAAACGGTGTTGATCACCCAGCGTGCTATTTCTCTAAGAAATTAAATAAGCACCAAAGAAATTACTCAACGATCGAGAAGGAATGTTTGGCTTTAATATTGGCATTACAGCATTTTGAAGTTTACATTAGCTCAGCTCCTTTTCCGGTTGTTGTGTTTAGTGATCACAACTCCCTTTACTTTCATCGACAAGATGAAAAATAAAAATCAAAGATTATTAAGATGGAGTTTGTTTTTGCAAGAATATAATCTTAAAATCAGGCACATCAAAGGAAAGGACAATTTGATTGCAGATGCACTCTATCGTGTATAGAAATATTATTCAATGTACACATTATATAATTCATAAGAATTTTCTTATGTAATTTTGTTTACTTCATGTATAATTTACATATGGTAAAAAGAAAGCTTTATCAGATAAATCTTTTTTTATGGGGGAAGTGTTACGTATATGTATTTAAATTGCCTGTGTGTTAGTCTTAAAATTCTTTTTTATTTTATTTTTGTTTCATTACATTTTATTGTAATGATTATTTTCACCGGATTCGATATTTTCTTTCAGTAAATTCTGTTTATCTAAAACGTAAAAGGTGTTACATTAGCATTTTTTTTAGCTCACTCTGGTACACCGTTTTGTAAACACTACGCGAAAACGATTGGCTATTTCCAAGGTCATTTCAGCCTACGTGTTAGTCTGAATAAAAAATGTTTTATTTTTATATATTTTCAATGTGAGAATTTGGTACCTAGATTGGGTTATTCTTGCCTATGTGCTAATTTTCATTCTTTTTATTGCGATGTTCAAATTAGTAAATCACGCAGGCTATCGCGTGGAGTACCATGTGACCTAAAATCGAGGCTTAAAACAGCAAATTGGTATTAAATCTATTCAGTTGTATTTTAAACCTTGAGGGCTCGAGAGGTTTCAATTGTTGAAGCCAGATTGTTTTTGAAGTTCATTTGTTTTTGGAATTTAATAATTTATTCTCTAGAAAACCAAACAAGTGTACTTGTTTTTATAAAAAGTTCTGTTAAAAAGAAATTCAGTGGAATTTTATTCTGGAGTTATACGGAAACATAAATTGATTCAATCGAGGATCTGTTACCACCACTCTCCTGACGTCATCGTCTCCATATTGGAATTTCATCGAGATTCGAACTCGGATTTTATTAGAACTATTTAGTGATAGGACTTTTTCATTCTTAGAATTGCATTTTGGATTATATTCACAAACCGTAAGTCCTGTTTCCAATTTTTATATTGTTTTCTAGGGAAATAAATTATTTTGCTAAAATATACAAAGCTTGTTGACTTCACCCTTTTCTCTTGTTATTATTGTACGAGCCTACACGTAACAGTATGTACGAGCGCTGGATAGTTTTGGCTAACCGTTCAGATTCGCTCGATGCAGAATTTAAGTACAGGATGTTTTGTATGGTTTCTCGCAGCTGCTGTTGTTGCATGTGCTTTATAGAATTGTGAAACGGTTTTGGATTCTGGTACTTAAAATTTTCGTGAGTCTCTTTGAGCGAGTATTTACTTAAATTCCACACGCGATTTATATCTGCATATATTTCAGTAGTTTATTTTACCACGTGCTTGTCATCTTTAGCGTACGAGGTGTCCTACCTGTAGGAGTCGTGGAACAACAGCTGGTAAAGCTCTGTAGCGATTCTGACGACTTCGACCATGCAATATTAATTCGTCGAAGGTACAAATCTGGAAGTAACTCAGCCCTGGAATAGAAGGTTCGGCCTTTTGCACATTGGAGTATTTGGTGTACGAGCCGGTCACGTAAACTTCAACCAGAGTTAATCCGATGGGCGCAGTACCGTCATAAAGCACGTCGGTTATTTTGTCCGGTTTGATATCGTCTAATCTCCAAATGAGAATGCGCCGTGTCCCAATGCTGCGTCCCCGCACCTGAAATTTCCAGATGGAGACCACTACCAGGGTTTGCACTTGCAGCCAAATATTGGAGGTGATGCCTGCAGTCGCCCGCTCGTTTCCAGAATAGGAGGTATCGTGAAAAGACAAAATATTCTTTGTAATCCGCTGAAATTCCGATTAGGTCGATACGGAAAATCCAGACCTGTTGCCGGTGTTTTCAGGAAGTATGAGTAGGTGCCCGGTATTGTTTCTGCCACGGCGCGTATCAACATACATTTTCGTAGTCAGTCACCGCGTGTTTGGCTACTGCAGCCACATTGACGATTACGGTGATGGCGAATCGGGTGAGGGATAATTAGTGTTTCCAAACAAGTTTAATTGCTAATACTAGATCGCCTGGGTGGTATACATGATGTGCGACGTAGTGGGTAATCCATACAGCACCAGGCTGGATGTCGACGACTTCCTGACCAACGTAATTTTTGTGTCGATGACCATCATCAGCGCGGGGTAATTGATATTGTTGATCCTGAAACCTTTGGCAGCCTTTTGCATGGTGATTGGAGTGTTATACCCGTTAAAGTCTCGGTCAATCCAGAGGGAACTTCACTGGTGCTAAGATTATAGACCATCGACACTTTGGGATTATGCCGGGTATACACTCCTACCCAACTTGGATTTTGCGAGGTTGTGTCAGAGGACGGTGAGGATATGACTAGATCGCTGGACACTTGACCAGTCACTGATAGGTTTCCGGTGAAGTATGTATCTCCTGAAACTATCCCGTTGGTTTTATCGTATTTGCTGGCGAGTTCCCCCTCGAGATCTGTTGCGAAGATGTCTTGAGAGGACACGAGAGCCTGTCACCGGAAGCCCGTTAAAAATCCTGCTGTCCATGTTGATGTGTCCCGTCATGGTGCCTCCAGCCAGCGGCAATTTAATTTGGGATATTCGAAGCACGGCATTAACGTCTAGCAGCAGATAACTCACATCGTCGAGTTTACAGATGCTGTGACTGTTTATGTTTAAGTTATTTTGCATGGTATCCCCAGTGAGGTTGACTTTTTTTGTCGATGTCGTCCTGGGAAATTGAGGATTCGCTATCTCCTATTAAAGTGTAGCACGTGGTAAATATACAAAAATGAACAACATTAATTTTGAGACAAAGACAAAGACAAAAATTTCCACAAGCTACATTGTTTGATGCCATATTATCATTACATGATCGCGGGTCCTGCGGGTATTGGCAGAATGAATTTGCTGATGAATTTACTGTTGAATAACATGTTAAATTAAGACTGCGTGGTAATCTTCACGCTGAATCCACACCAGGACAAATACAAAAGGTTGTCCGAGTTTAACGAGTCCTTGTGTGGTGCAGCTGGCGATAGCTCTAAGGGCACCATCGACATCTTTACCATTACCGAGTCGGACGAGATCCGGCCGGTGGAGAAATTGGAGAAGGACAGGTATAAAATGATCGTGTTTGACATTTAAATCGATCGCGATAACATGAATAAAATTTGCAAGTATTTCTTGCTGTCGCGCAACAAATATTGTAACAGCATTTATTTGACTCGATAGTATTAAGACGTATCAAAATATATCCGGCGTAACACGGGATGTTTTGTGTTGTTTTCCGGGCTGGATAACCGGGACATCGATTAAATAGCGCAATACCACTACAGCGGCATTAACGCAAAAGATGTCAAGGACTATTACGCCGCCGCTACGTCTGGCTTTAAACACAATTCCAGGACGTTTCATTGCGATACAGAAAAGACTTTGACGAATTTTACTTGCCGTAACATCAATTTTTATTGCCGTCGGCACCAGAGGTTATATTTATCTTCGTCGGAATAGCAACATATCGTATGAGAAAATCACCCCTAAACTTCAACGCGAGGAAGTTCTGAAAAAATTTACCAATCAACGTGCACCTGCACGTCAGTAGGTCATCGTCTAGGACAAACTCGGCAAACAGGCATTTCAGTGTGATGTCGCCCAGGAATTCTTTAAGCCCGTGTTAGCCGGGATGAACTAATCGACGTAAAACGGGACCAACTTCTGAATGCGCTCATGGCGACGCAGATGGTTCAGCAAGAGGCTCTAGATCAATTAGTACAACAGGTTGGCTCACCTGAAGTAGATGCGACTGCGTTATTCGCGAAGGCCAAAACTAGGGCCGAAGACGGCCCGCATGGTTTAGAAATAGCTAAAGCCAAGAAAGAAGAACAGGAGAGATATTTAGAATTAATGCCACAGGAGAAAGAAATATCGGAAAAGAGCACTAAGGAACATTTTGGCAATACAAGCAGCTGCCGAGGCTCAGATGAAAGCAGCCAAAGAACAAGAAGAGTCGCGGCGTAAGAGATCGGCCGACCAGTTCATTGCCGGGATGAGGTATTCATCCCCTAATTCAACTCAACCATGGGTTAGAAGATTTCGTGAAAGAAAAGTTTCCCACCATAATATAATTTATCAGGCGTACCAGCCAAAACCGCCATTAGGGATCTTAGTTAAAGTGAACAATAGTTACAGGAAAGTGCTAATCTGCCTGACGGTTGGAGGAAAGAGCAATTGAACGGCGTGCTCGACCAATTAAGAAATTAAACAGCGCTATTCGAGAGATCCAAAAGAAACAGGGCAATTGTACAAGGCCGGTGTACCATTTATATCTAGACACATCATGCCCGATACTGGTTTTATCCATGAACTGTTTTTTTTTTTGTTTTTTTTTTTATCACTAGACCAAAGGCTCCAAAGAAGACTCAAGCAACAAGATCGATAGCGCCACCTGTCCCCAACGACACCGGTGGCACACCGGACACTGGCAAAACCAGATCGGGCATTTCTGACATTAAATACTACCAAAATCTGGCCGCGATTGTGAAATGGCTAAAATTGCTTATCGCTCCTAAACAAGTGGGTAATGTCGGCGTGGAAATCGATAACTAGATGATGGAAATTTTAATCACTCGCTGAGCCAAACTCTGATCACGCGCGACCAGTACGAGATCTGTTGTAAAAGGACTTAATCAGCTGATTGGCTGAGAGACGCCAATCAATCAGGTGAAGCTGACACCAATTTTTGGTGCACAACAACAAAATAAATGTCACTCGACAACACCACGTTGTTATTCGATTCCCCCTCGGTTATTTCGACCATACGGTTCAATCCGCAATTACAATTACAATTAGAACATAAATCGTCGTACGAGATCGCGGTGATTTCCGCAGAGACATGGAACAGTTTCTTTAATACCATCGCGAGCAATAACATCTTTGTGTATGTTCTCGTCGACCATACAACGCAAAATGTCCTCACGATTACCTCCGGCTGTTATAACATCACTGCCGAAATTTCCAGGCTGGTGTTGGCTAACGCAGACGTCACCGCGAATATCAAAATCGAGCCGAAGTACTCGACGTTTCGTACTAAGTTGACTGTTTCCGAAGATTAATGAGTGAGATTTGACGTTCCCAGTTCGATTGGCTCTGTACTTGGTTTTCTAGATTTCTTCTTTTTTGGGCCTCAGTGGCGTGTACGAGGGGGACCTTAATATTAATATCACCGACGTGAACAGTTTACTCATTAACTGCTTGATCGCCCAAGGGTTGTTATCGTCCGTCGATGCGGCCTCGAGCGTGATATATTCCACAGCGATTAACGTGCCGTCAGAATTATTAATGCAAATCCAGCCTAATCCTTTCATTTACTATCCCATCATGAACACGTACGCGATTTCGGAAGTTACCATGTTTTTCACGGATCAATCCGGAGACGCTTTGGATATAAAAAATGAAAGAATCACCTATCATCTGCACTTAAGTGCGCCTAAACTCATGTTGACGCAACGCCAGGCTAGAGTCTCTGCATCCGGCATTGAACGAGGATCAAATAACGCTGGATCCATTTTATAATAATAATAAACAACTAATTAAAGAAACATAGGGTATATAGAAGATAGAGTTTAGGAGGATGTACCAGACTTTTGCGGGTTTTGACACAAGTGTTTATGCGTAGTTTTGAAGATCCCATGCCGACCGAAAATATTGCCGCCGTTTAACAAGGGGGAATGCGCAGAGTACTGGATTCGCAGATCAGAGAGTATCTCAGGATACAATGTAATGTGATTGCGCAGGTGCTTTTCAATAAATTCGGGAAGGATAAGGACAAGGTCGAGTCCAGTTTTGAGACACATCAGAGTGCTTTTTTTAAAGCAGCAGATAAAAAGATAGCAGAGGCTGGGTGCTTCTTGGGGTGACCGGAATCATTGTCAACACGGTCAAGTACAATCTGCTCAAAGCGAGCTCGCGTTTACCACTCCCCGATAAGATCGCAAAGAATTAAAACTGCATTGACGTTAAAAATAAGGACAACAAATGTTTTATGTCGGCTGTGTTAACCGCATTTTATCCTGATGCTAAAAACTCGGAACGAATTTGTCATTAACCACCTACTAAATCGCGCTTGATTTCATAGGAATGTCATTTCCCGAAACATTTTAAAAACAGAATCGCATCGGAATTGATTTATTTGGATTTGGAACCGGCGATGTCTACCTGCTCAGACTGACGGCCTGTGAGACCTGCATAAGATCTTTTATACGTTCACAAGGATGAAAAGGACGGCCATTATTGCTGGATAAAATTTTTTCTAGGATCAAGATCGGGCAGGTGTCCAGAAAGAAATGCCAGATGTTTTTCTGTAAATAATGTTTGACAGAGTTTAGAACTAAAAAAAATAAATGGATCATGGCCTGGACTGTATAATTTTGCATACAAAATCGTGTGTGTTAACGAAAATTATATTATATATATATGCAACTATTATCGAATATTGACTTGTAAAGATAATAGACGATATCAATGTTCATTGTTTACATAGACGTTTTCAGATTTATTTATTAAATACAAAAGGTAATTTAGAGAGAATATAACAAGTGTAGGTAAGCGCGTGAAATTAGGATACATTTGAATTATATTTGGCAGGAAAAAAAATGGAAATACCCAGATGTGTTTTGATACATCTTTTCTTTCGTATGCAAAGTCGAGTTGAGAATCATTGCCAGCCACATAGACCATTTTACGTTTTGGATTCCATTGCTTTTTTAAAAAGACAGTACCATATGATGACATATCTCAAATGTAGGTCAACAGTATGTGAAAGTTGCTATTTTTCTTCTGAATATCTTTTATCGTACTGATGATAATGAATGAAGGGCATGACCCCCAAATCGAAAGGAACTAACAACAACAATTTATTGCAAGAACTTGAAACAATTTAATGAGAACAGAATCTCGATTGACAAGGTCATTTGTTTGAGTATATTTCTTTGTAATTTTCATTCCGACCATCATATTATAACTTAAAGAAGAAATACATATTTTGTGTTGGGAAGTACACGTTTTAACAAAGGTAAAACAAGAAATGGAGGCTGAAGATCTGATAGATACCATTTAGTACATGAGCGAAAGAGAGCAAATGATAGAGGACATTAAGAGAATGGCACATTTCAGTGAAAAATTGGATTTTGTAAACAGTAGATATAGTTGTAGACAATCAGTATTCTGCCATCTTTCGGAGCTATGAACCGCACATCACATTTTGAAACAATCGATATGGACACAATACTGCTCACAATGTTCATGTTATTAATGTTTGATTTGAATTGACTTTATATATTTCTTGTTTTAACCATGTGGAGAGATTCAAAATAATATATAGATAGACAGTAAAATAGATAGATAGATAGATAGATAGGTAGATAGATAGATAGGCGGAGCACAGATATTAAGTCAAAAATCCATTACTGGAGGTTCCTTATTTGAATGGAAAAGGTAGTCACAGTTGTATTTCACTACTTGAGTCCATCGTCTCTCTAAGACCAAATAAAATTGGTCAATAATGAGATGAAGAACGCATTCTGTTCTGCGATAATAGTAGTAGGGATACCGTAGCTTCACGTAGACCTCTATGTTAAAATAGATAGGTTGTACAATAACCTCAAAATATATGGTGAAATGTTTTCTTTTGGATGTGATTTTCTAAGTGAAATGTGTTTTTTGAAATTTTTTAAGGAAAATATACCACAAAAACCTAAGTGTCGTGATATTTTAAAAGTAGGAGTAACATATTCTCTCTCTCTCTCTCTCTCTCTCTCTCTCTCTCTCTCTCTCTCTCTCTCTCTCTCTCTCTCGGTCTCTTATAATAATAATTTTGATTGAAATTCTAATGGTATCTGTTCCCCTTTTAAAATACCTCTCCAAACATAGTGATCAGTAGTTACAATAGTTACGTGAACTGTTCCGTTTGTCTTGTAATATTTTTTTCGAAAATATACACCCCTAAAGTTTTTTGAACGATTTTTTTTTTCTTCCATAAGTAAATAGTTGAATGCTTTAAAATCTTGACTTGAACTTGTACACTTCAGGTATCCTATTTGTCACTGCCATATGTCAAAGAAAAAATATAACATTAGATCTACTGTTTTTCAGAAAGGAAACAAACACACTGCTTTTTCAACAATAACGCGAGTTTCACTGCACTCTATGACCATGTCTATGGTAAACTCTCATTCTAAAACCAAACCATGCGTTCAGAAAAATGTAACAATGTTTGTCCTATTTTTTCTCTCCGTTGCTTAAGAGTGCAGTAGAACCAGACTTTGTTTTGGTGATGTACGTGGTTTTGTTGGAGGCTTTACCACATTGTTTGTAGCGTGTGCTGTCAAACATGACTTCTCCTAAATTGGGATATCCAACAAATGTTATGGTAGAATGAAAAAAATTGTCTATGAACATTTCTCATATCGAATATATCGTTGTCTTAATTATCATTATCCTATAATACCTTAAAAAATAACAGAACCAAAAAATGGTGTCCTACATTTCCGTCTTTTTCCATTCTGTCTTTCTCTCTCCAATGTAGCGCTAAGTCTGTCGTTTTACACACTACTTGAACTCTATATATTTTAGGGTGAAGGTGTAAGCCTTCCTTTTCAGATTTTCTGAAAGTGAGTTTTTGCGTATCACTAAAGCGACAATAATTATAGGGGCCGAACGAAATTCTTTTGGGCTGAATTCAGGATTCTCTTGGTTTTGTGACAGAAATGGAGACATTGATTCAGACTCGCTCATGTCGTCTTCGAAATCGCTCGCATGGATTTGAGCTAACACTTCAGCCCGTGTGTGTGTGTGTGTGTGTGTATGTGTGTGTGTGTGACGATACGGTACGATGTTGCGTCTTAATTTCGTCTAGTTTTTCACAGGAATCATTTCATCTTGATTGCAAAAATTCGTTTGAGTAGGTTTCTCACACAGCAGGTCCCTATACAGGGTTAGTGATTTAGAGTATTCATTCAGTTCTCAAACAGTTAACAGGATGGAAGAGTCAGCACAGATCTACCTGCTGGTCAAAGATTTGCCAAGAGTCATACGAAAGCATAATTCATGGGCAAAAATGTCAACAAAACTTACCCTTCTGGTCGATGATTTGATGACAGCCATACGAAAGTTTGTAAGTGTTGATGAAGTTTGTGAAGTTTGCTATATCTGTAAAGTATATATGCATTTGTTTCCAACATGCCCGCTTCGTCCAAGAAAGAGAGACAAAAGTCAACATACCGGTTATCTTTGTCAGGACAAAGGACACTGGGCTCCAGTATGTCCTAAGAAAAAAAAGAGAAGAAATAAGAGGAGATGGGTTCAAAGGAAGAAGAAAGTGATGATGAAGAACTCTCTGAGGCTGTTAAAAATTCAAAAAAAATGCAAAGATAGAGTGAAAGAAGAAGCAAATGGACTTTCAGTGACATATTTTGAAATTTAATTGTAACTTCTAAAAAGAGAGAATATGCGAGAAAGAAAACGTGTCTCTTGGTCTTGATTTTTATGATAATGATGGTGTATTTTGTTTTTATTTACACTGTATGAATATCTGCTCTTTCACTTCTCTTTATCCATCTGGGTCATGTTTTAGTTAGAATTGAAATGAAAGGGATGTTTTTCTTTACGTACGCGCTTTACGCATGCATGTGGGGAAAAATTGTCAGTCTGTTTATCCATGATTGATGTGTCTTGATTTTTTTAAACTTTAGATAAATACTCACACACGCAGTATGTGTAAGGTATATTGGATGTTATAGATATTGTAATGGATAGTATTTTTGTGGTGTAAGGGATAGTATATTTTGTGAGATTTCATCTGCTTCTCTTACACTCTAAGCTAACACAGGGCGTTTTGGGATAGTATGTATAAGGTGCTTGAATGGTGTAGTTGGTAGCTGAGAGCAATTTTGTTGGATTTCATCTCTTAGAGTCTAAGGTAACACTGGACGTATTCTAATAGTATTGTGTAAGGGGTGTTGCATATTATTGGGATATTGGATGGTATAGTGGGTGATGGATAGTATTTTTTGTGGTGTAAGGGGTAGTATATTCTGCGAGATTTCTTCTCCTTTTCTTACATTCTAAGCTAACTCAAAGCATTTTGGGATACTGTGAGTAAGGATTATTGAATGGTATATAACGTATGTGATAGTAGGTTTCTGAGATTCATTCCCTTTCTTTTAAATTATAAGTTAACACAAAGCGTTTTGGCTAGAGTGTATAATGTAATGTTGGATGGTATATAAGGTGATAGTAGGTTTGTGGGATTTTATCTTCTGCTCTTAACCTTAAGCTAACACAGGGTAATTGGTGTGTGTGTGTGTGTGTGTGTGTGTGTGTGTGTGTGTGTGTGTCTATGTTTGGTTTGTCCCTACCTACAGTAGAGCGTTTTCAGGTCAGCCACTTGCAACACTGTTACTTAGTAGTCGCCCGATTTAGGTCAGTCGCTTGCAACACTAGTTTGCTTTGAGGCAATAAATATAGACTTGGATTTTTCCGTACGAATTTCCAGACTTTGTGACTATAAATAGATACTAGCGTTTTGCCACATAGTATTTTTGGTGGTGTAAGAGATAGTCTATTTTGTGAGATTTTATCTGATTCTCCTACATTTTAAGCTAACACAGGGCGTTTGGAGTATGTTAGTGTGTTTGTGTATGATGTAAATGAATGTGTCTATGTTTTGTTTGTTCCTATAAATCCTTGTCCCTACAAACTTCATTTCACCAACCTACAGTTGCGCGTATTGAGGTCTGCCACTTGCAACACTGTTACTTAGTAATGGCGCGTGTACTAAAATCTACTTTGTGTTAAAAATAGACCATGATGTCACTGTGCCCGGCTGCCGACATATTGTTCTCGGACAAAGTACTGAGAGCTGCTTAATAACACGTAGTAATTCACAACATATCGGCAAAAATGAATTTGTTTTCATTTGCACTTTCCCTCACTATGTAATGATTTGATATAATCAACTATAATATATGAGCGTGTACAGTAATACCTATGTACATTTTATTTCTTTGTCATGTTTTCAAATTTACGTTGAGTAAAACTCTTGCATGTACACATTAAAGGAATATATATATATATATATATATATATATATATATATATATATATATATATATATATATATATATATATATATATATATATATATATATATATATATATATATATATATATATATATATATATATATATATATATATATATATATATATATACACACACACACAATTGTGTGTGTGTTTGTCCCAAATATATATGTTGGAACCAATATTATTCATTTATATCTATTTTATTTCCTTTTTAGTAAGTTTTTGTGTGTAAAATGTATATAATTTTAAGGGTGGCTTTTGTCATTAGGGAGAGCAGTTTTTGTATGCTGTTTCCATCAATACATGCATGCAAATACACTTCCAGACAAAATGTAATTGTATATATATCTTTCCAATGTATTATCCACGTATTGTAAATATAATCAACCAGTGCTGCTCTTTTCAACATGACTCTAATGAAGATAATACATTCTTAAATGTTCAAAACTGTCATTCAAAAATATGATTTGTTTTTTAAACTGAAATTGAAATAAACAAATAAACTTTCTCTCCTTTTTTCTTAACTTTGTTACCGATTAACACATCAGAATCAGAAAAAGGTAATAAAATCGTTAATGCATAATACAAAAAAAAAAACCACCAACAAACAAACAAAATAAACCATTGATACATTTTTAAACAATATATGGAATATATATGCAACATTTCTAGATTCTACATGGAAAACATCACATCATCTTAGCAGAGTGTAATTGTATGCGCTAAGCAAAATATAAGAAATAGTACCTTTTCTACATACATCCCTCTCTATTTATATGTTAAAACACGAATCACGTATAATAGTACTTCATCGATAATTTGGAGGGAGTGCAGCTTCCTTGGAATTTTCATCTGAAAATATTCAGGGTATATGCAAGCATTTTGTGTATTATTCTGTTCTAGAAAGAGTCATCAAATTTGATTATATGATTTATTCAGTCTGCAGGCCTAACAACCACTGTAACTAAATATTGGAATGCACATCTATATTCAGATAAACAAATTTAGCGCCTAGTACATGGTTTTCTGAAAGAATAATAACACGGAAAAGATCACTGAACGCCATTAGGCCGGTTCGCCTTGTCTGAATGGCTAGTTTTAGAAAATGATATTACTGCGTGTGACGTTACACAGAGGTAAAATGAACAAGCGCCATTGTCCGATTGAGGTCAGTCGCTTGCAACACTGTTTCCTTTGAGACTATAAATATAGATTTGAGTTTTTCCATAGGAATTTCCAAAAAGTTGCAGTTATAAATAGATGCTAGGGTTTATTAATAGGATTGTCACACAAGCTGAGGCTATAGATGCTAGCTTTTTCATAGGATTTTACCACAAATTATGACTAAAAATAAATGCTAGGTTTTCCAAAGGAATTTCCTACAAGTTGTAGCTATAAATAGATACTGGTTTTTCATGGGATTTTTATACAAGTTGTAGCTAAAAATAGATATTAACATTTTTTCATTTCTCACTTAACTAATGTGAGATTTTAATTATAAACTAACAGCAAGGCGATTTGGGTAGTGTTTTTAAGGGGTGTTGAATGATATAGTTGGTGTGATGAATATTATTTTTTGTAGTGTAAGTGATAGTCTATTTTGTGAGATTTCATCGCCTTCTCTGACACTCTAAGCTAACACAGGACTTTTTTAATAATGTGTCAGGTGATAGCTGGTGTAGATGATGTAATAGATAGCATTTTATGGGATGTTGGATGGTATATAAGGTGTGCATGTTTTGTTTGCTTTCTCTTTTACTCCAAGTTAACACAAGGTGTTGTATGTGTGTGTGTAAGGGGTGAGGGATTGTATAGGTTATGTTTTGGATATTATGCTTGTGAGATTTCTTCTCCTTCTCTTTCATTCTAAGCTAACAAATGGCGTTTTGGATAGAGTGCATACTGGGATGTTGGATGGTATATAAGGTATGTAACAGTAGTTTTGTGGGATTTCATCTTCTTCTCTTAGATAAAAATGTGATAGTGGGTGTATGGGATGCTGAATATATCAGGAATGTCGGATGATATAGTATTATGATGAATAGTGTTTTTGTGGTGTAAGGGATAGTATATTTAGTGAAATTTCATCCCCTTATCTTACATTCTAAGCGAACACATGGCATTTTGGATAGTGAGTATAATATGCTGGCTAGCATAGTATTGTGATGGATAGTATTATATTTTTTGGTTGTAAAGGATAGTCTTTTTTGTGAGATTTCATCTTCTTCGTTTGCATTCTTAGCTAAAACACAAGACGCTTGGGATAGTGTGTTTAGGGGGTGTAAATTGGTATAGTTGATGTGATGGAGAGTACTTTTTGTGGTGTAAGGGATAGCCTATTTTGTGAAATTTCATCTTCTTCGTTTACATTCTAAACTAACACATGACGTTTGTAGTGTGTGTGTGTGTGTGCGTGTGTGTGTATTGGTCTTTGTTTGTCCCTGTAAAACTCCCTTTGTCCCTATCAAATTCATTTCACCTAACTACCTACAGTAGCGCATATTCAGGTCAGCCACTTGCAACACTCTTACTTAGTAACCGACCGACTGAGGTCAGGCACTTGCAACACTGTTGCCAATTGTTCCCCAGTGTGTAGTACAGTGACGTCATTGAAGCTATAAATTTGGATACTATAAATATAGACCTGGGGTTTTCCATAGGATTTTACTAAAAGATGAGACCATAAATAGATACTGGGATTTTTCATAGGAGTTTACTAAAAGATGACGTTATAAATAGATACTAGCGTTTTTTCAAAGGATTTACCGCCAGTTGTAGCTATAAGTAGAGTGGGTTTTTTTTTTTTTTCAAGAAAGGAATTTCAGCAAGATGTAACTATAAATAGATACTGGGTTTTTCCATAGAAATTTTATAGAAGTTGTTGCTATAAATAGGTACTAGGTTTATTCATTTTACTCTAAACCAATGCAATCCAATGTTCCGGTATATTTCTAGTCTCCGTTGAATTCTGGGACAATTTCGTAATTTTAGCTTTACTTTTAGTCACATCCATTTTGGGCGTTGGTTGTTTCCTTGATTAGAGCTATTTATAGCATCATTACAGTTATGCAAATTTATGAACACCGCCAACATAAATTCAGTCTAGG
Source organism: Megalonaias nervosa (assembly GCA_016617855.1). Taxonomy (NCBI): domain Eukaryota; kingdom Metazoa; phylum Mollusca; class Bivalvia; order Unionida; family Unionidae; genus Megalonaias; species Megalonaias nervosa. Next base: position 1,512 of record JAECUM010061692.1, on the reverse strand, counting down.
TAAGGCTTTATATATAAATCTCAGATAGAATATTGTCATTATGCAACAGGTACTGGGTAAACACGTGTGGAATCTGAGCTCAGCCACTTCTCACGATGTTACTATGCAGCTAAATTGAGGTCAGCCACTTGTAACACTGTTCTCATTGATCATTGACGTCTTTGGTCTCAGTGGTCCCATCCATGTTAACCTTATGGTAACATTTAACATAGGATTTCCCATTGTTCCCAAGTGCCATTCTGTGTCTGTGTATGTTTATGTCTATGTTGTTTTTGTCCCTATACAACCCTTGACCCTAGACAGACCCACCTTGTTCCAATTCTCCTTGAGGCTAGACAGACCCACCATGTTCCATTTCCCCTTGAGGCTAGACAGTCCCACCCCGTGCCATTTCCCCTTGAGACGAGACGGTCCCACCCTGTTCCATTTTCCTTTTGAGGCTATAGTAAAACGCCCTTATTTTAACATAGAAGTCTACGTGAGGCTATCAATCTTGAGGCTATAGTATAATCCACCTATCTTAACATAGAGGTCTACGTGAGGCTACGGTGTCCCCCACTAGTACTTGCGACTGTTCGTTTTTTTTTAACCTGAATATTAGCAGTGGCGCAGTTACAAAGAATTTTGCCAATGTTTCGACTTCATAAAGCTCAATGTCAGGGTAATAAACGGCTTACACAATAGAGTATCCTCCAGGGGTGTAAAATTGAGGGTAAAAACACCCTTTGGTGTCAGAACATGGGGTCAAATGAAAAATGTGGTGGGGGGTGGGGTTTAAATGTACTGACACATTTTCATCTGACCCCTACTAATTTAGCTTGAAATAGGAAATTGCAACTTGCACAACATACTCTCTCTCTCTCTCTCTCTCTCTCTCTCTCTCTCTCTCTCTCTCTCTCTCTCTCTCTAAAAACAAAAATACAAATAAACCAACACGCAGAATTAACAAACAAATGCATTGTCCATTCAAAGAATAATTTTATTAGTTCATTTTCCTTTAAGTTTAAAGTCGTACTTTTAACAGTCTCATAATCTTTTTGTAGCAATATCATAGACCAACACATTACATATAACATACATAAGCCAATACAATAATCCAAATAAATCTTTTTAACCAAATGGCAGAAGATATACTTCCTGTCATAAAATGTGTACTATCATTGGTTTTATTGTACTTCATCCTAGAACAAATTTATCCGAAAATCGTTCTTCTTCTTTTTAGTAAGTTATACTTAAACTTTTAAATCTTTCTCTTATTGCAGCAAAGTTACAAACCAACAAAATCCACAATGACACCCTGATTTTGTAATCCAAAAAAAGCATTTGTCTCTGCGAGCATATCGATTTCTTTGTTGTGAAAGAATGCTTTGGATGATAATGTGTTTTCCAGGTATCTGGTGGCGAACAAGGGCAGATTTTTTAAAATTCTTTAACCCAGTCATGAAAGGAATATTCTCTTTTGCAGTCTTCGCAATCACGTGATCATAACTGATACCGGTAATCGCAATGGAT
>JAECUM010061687.1:0-21000 GCA_016617855.1 Megalonaias nervosa | reverse complement strand
TTCTCCGGACTCTCGCACTTTTAAGATGTGACCTTTAGGTCTATCAAAACCATTTTCAACAAGAGAAGCTAAAACAAGTCGGCTGTTTGCTAAGGTTGCCCCGTCAACTGGTTTAGCTCCTTCTTTGACTAATATTCTCGTAAATTTGCTCTCAGAAGTTATTAAGTTTGATTCTGGCACGTTAGCGATTTATTGATCAAAGCTTTGTTTTGTTCATCTACGCATTGTTTTGTTGCAACCTTAGTATCTACATGGCTTTGACAATCTCATCCGACACAACAGAGTCTCTGAACAAATTCTTTTCTGCAAAGTCGTCTTTGAGCTTGATAATAATATACTGAATGTCTACGTTTAACGTTTTTAGTTTACCAGTGTGATCTTCAAAAAAAAAAATCACAGGGTCACTTGGGTCAACGCCAACAACCTTGCTGATAAAATCAGTTAAATCTGCTTTGGTGGCAAATTGGCTTAAATCCACATCAAGATGGTGTCGTTGGACAGAGTATCGTCCGTGAATGTCAATAGACATTTTGTATAATATTAAACGTACTTTAAAGTGAAGCCAATAAACGTTTGCGGTTTTGGTGAATGCTCCAGTGCACGCAACTCTTTAACGACAAGATGACTGCATATGAGTTTGTTCCGGCATAGTCGAATAAAACAACGGTTGTTTACCGTGCTTGGTTAAATAGCAACTTCATCTGTGGAGCAGGTCCATACGAGTTAAAACGCAAACTATACTGAGGTGTTACCACGTATGCGATCCAGTGTGAACCAGGTCCTGTTGTCAAATAACGATTGACGATGCAGGTTTCTCGTGTGCATAGCACCGTCGATCCAAGTTCATTTCGCATAAAACACCAAGAAAATGTTTGATTGCTTTTATCATCGCGAGTAATCAAGACTGGTCAACGGAGGAGTCAACGGCGTGGTCTTCTGCGACGGGTAAGGCCTCAGCCCGAGGGTTTTCGACGACTCGGACCTGGTAATCGAAGGCCTTTTCCTTTTTCATTTTCCTCCTCCGACAGCCCTTTTTAGTGTCATTCCTGATGCAGTACCAACAGCCCTTAACGCTGCAGTGTTTGCAACCGTTTGAGCCACTGCTGTCAACAATGCTGGAATCGCTGCAAGGGATGTAAATATTCTACCGGTCATTTGCATTTGTGTCACCTGTGAATTCGATAATTTTAATGTCACTGAGGTGTTATTGTGTTTGGCCGCATCATGCTGAATGAACTGTGTTTGGGTCAACCACAAGGGGACATTTCCAGTTAATTTTTCCGGAGAAAGTTTTAGTGTGACCCCACAATTGTTTTTTCAGTTTCTTAAAATATTTTTATAAGTAGAGTTTCAGTAAGGCCGACCTTTACTTCGTGATAGAACATTATTATTAAAATACGTAACAGGTTTAGCGATGAATTTTCCTCAGCTGCATCGATCACCTCATTCGGCTACCAACACCTTCCAACCACAGGGTCTTGTCAGAAAGTATAACGGCATCACATCTGTAATTAGCACCAACGGGAGCTGCACGTGCATGAAAATATATGTCAACGACGGACTGTCTCAACAACTCCAGCTGTTCCAATGAAAAGTAGTCAATCGGGCAAAACGTACAAAAGTCTTGGTGGGAAATCTGCAGACCATTGTAAACGTTTTGATGACGGTCCATATACAACCATAAATTATTATATGCATGTACAATATGAGTAGTGGCTTCTTCATAGTTAAGCCGGATTTCTACTGAGGGTTCCTGATGACCGTTTAACCGCAAAGAAACTTAAGTCACTCCAAAGGTGTCAAATATCATTTTACTATGCTCTTGACTATTATCTCGATTTAAATTTTGACAAACACGTTTTGGTGCAGTAAGACCATGTTGGGCACTTATTTGTCAAGTAAATTGTCCTGCAATAGCAGTTGGTGGGTGTGCGTCTGTGGTATGTGCGAGAAATGACAAATTTGAAGTTGTTCTCGACTGCATATCAATTCTACATTTAATTAATTAGGGTCCCTGACCGGATATGAATAATACTGAACATCTCGTTTGCTTCCATCCACTTACACAGGAGCTCCAATGTCAAATGCTGGATCAAAAATTCTCTTTGAACTGAGCCATAAAACTATTTATTATTTATTTTCTTTAATACCACTTGCCAGCAAAATCCATTCTTCAGTGCCAGATTTAAAATCACTGAACCTGACAATCGTAGTTGAGTGGCTTCTTAAATGACTTTACTAACTGTAGGCGGCAATGATTCTATCGATGGTAGCGTAACTGTTTTTGTTGGTGTTCGTGTTACTGGTCGTTTTAATCGATCTCGAATTGACTGAGCTGCCAGCGAGCTCAGATATTTCAATCGATTCACAGCAGCGCTTTTAATGATATCCACAACTCACACTTGCTTAGTAGTGGGTTTTAGCCCTGCGCACCTTGTGTGCGCCCGTAAATAATCCAAGAACAACATCACCTAGACCAGTTCCATAATATGTCACGTACAAAGTTTACTAGCGTTAACTACGCGAACGGGCTTCACACGCCCACGCACGATAGTCATAGTTATATTTAAATAGCAGGTCGATCTCTAATGTACAGTTATACCGTCCATGTTTCATCGCGCATATCAACAACATGCCGTCTTGATCCACAATGAAATATGAATATTTGTCAGACGATTTTTATGGCATGGAAGTTACACAGATGCTGGGGGCGTAATCGATATAAAATCACCTGGTTCCATAGTTGATGAAAGCCCAAACAGTATATAGCGCTGGATAATTATGCCTGTCGTTTCAGACCTACCACTGATGGTGTAAACGTTAAATTGACATGCGTCGTTGAGGTACTGTCAGGCGCAATATGATATCCAGTCCCTTTAGAACCTGCGCTTAAAATTTGCATATTTTCGGAAAAATCTTTGGGTCAGCCAAGAGATGTTCTCTGCGACAACTGTCTAATGTTATCTAAATAATGCAGAGATTCAAAGGCGATAACGGAGCTGCGCTTGGGCTCATGTTCACAAAAGGAAATGTTTGGAGTCCTTGCTAGTCAACACCGAAATTTTTCATCGGACCTCATCATTGATTGAGATAATGTCGTACGCACCTGTAGTAATTTCCGCAATACCACAAGGTGATCCACGATCTGATGAAAGCACATATTTTATTTGCTGGCAGAGCAACAAACGGTTGGGATCGGATATTAGGCCACCTGTAATACACTCGTTGAGGTGCTAGTGCAATCTCAAGTGTGCATGATTTCCCAGAGGTCACAGGTGCAGAAAAAGTCAAACTGAATTCTGGTTTCGTGGATGAGATGGCGATCATCGACATAACTCTCTGGGTTGTAGTTACAACCATCTGTTGCACCGAAGCATAGATTTCAGGTAGCACACGCTCCATCTCAGTTGCTTCAGAACTCATGATCGGTGAACGAACTTCGTTCGTCGTATACATCATGACTATCTTCAACAATTTCATGCATTAGAGAGCTATATGTGTCTCTGTCCATGATGTCATTGGTAAGCAATCGCTGACAAATCGATGTAGCGTCATTAATGACTTCGGATGCATTGATCATACGAGTGTTTCCAGTGGATCAGCAAGGTCATTAGGGTCAGACAGTCCACTAAGGCCGCTTCCTTTCTTTTCTTGTTCATCTATCCACCAGTGCATTTCTTCCTCCCCTGTGGATACTGGTCTTTGTTTTACTGGTTTTTTTTGTGTAATTTGTGCACCTAACTCTGACCTTAATATTTCTACACGTCTTTGTTGCTCTGGTGTAGTTGCAGCATATCTTTGTTTTGGTGTGAGTGCAACAGGTCTTTGTTTTGGATGTCGCTGAAAATACATTTTTATTTGTTATATTGCCCATTCGAAATATTCTTCCTGTTAGCGAAATTCATGTGCAGGCTGTTGGGTTAATCATCTTTTCAAATTGTTCTTGTTCTCTTTAAAGTTTTGTTGTTCTTTTGTGTTTTTGAAGATCGTGATACACGTTTTTGTTGTGCAGATGTAGATATTTGGGGTACACGTGCTACGTGTTCTTGTTCTGCGTAGTAATGTGTTTCTGTGATTGTCATAGGTATTCGCGGACTAGGACTGTGTTGCTCCATCATTGGTTGGGGTGTGTATGGTGTCAAATATTGTGACCTTGAATTTACACCTTTTTATATTGTATCTAATAATAAATGCATTATACGTTTATCGAAAATTAGTTCATTGATCACCGATACATTGTTTCTTTCCAGTTAACTCCCTGAATACCATTGTAGGCCATTCAACATAATTGTATTTATAATGTATCTTTGATGGCAACGTATATAGGATTTGCGGTGATCATCTGGCGCATATTTTCTTTAAAATATTAAGCCTGTGTTTATATCTCTGACTTGTAATCTGGTGGCGCGCATGGTTTTTAGGCAACTGCCTCACCAACATCCTCATCAAGTGCATGGGCGCATTTTGCGAGCACACTAACGGCTTCTCTAATTTCACCTTCTTTAACTTCCTCAATCGCCTGTGGCAAACGCTTGATAGGTTCCGCAGTTGCCCTTCTGATGTTTTTAATATTCTTGATACGTTTGGCTATCTTATGAACTGGACCAGGATCTTCTACTATTCCAGTAAGCACTTCCACTTCTTCCGCTGTGGCTTTTGCTGCCTTTTTAATATCTTCGGCAATTTCTTTTGTGGGTTTAATCAGCGGCGCAAATGTTTGTTTAAACCTGGCTATGAGATCTTCTCGTGCAATTTGTCGCGACTGAAACATATCTTTGACTTTTTGCTGCCTTCCATTGCATTTTGAATCAATTCCTGCTGTTCTTGAGAGACTTCACGGCGTTGCTTCCCATACTCTTTTATGACATAACTGGCGGACATTTTTATACGTTTTTATTGTTAATTTGTCGGGTTCAAACCCGCACGATATTTACCCCGACAATTTGCAGCCTCGTCAATGGTTAGAAAACTATACGGGTTCGAGGTGACCCACGCAAACATTTCACGAAATTCATCCCACGTTTGGTCAGTTGTATGCCAAGTCCAATGAATATTTCCAAGATCATGCGCGTCAATACCGCGAAATATCATCAGCATGGTACAGTTGTCACGAATGAGTTTAGATATATGTACATATTGTTGAGTCAATTAGATGACCTCAGTGTTTTTGTGCCGGCCTCGTGCAAATATTTGTGCGGGATTGACTTAATTTTTAAGCATTACATCGTTGTACACAACAGGATTGTTTGTGTTTGTACCCAAATCGTCAATCGTAGGTGCTTCGTCAATGGTGGAAAAGAAACCGACGGAAATATTGTTACCGCTTTTCAACGATATTTTTTCCACACAATTGATCCTCAGCCGACGGCACACTCACGTACAACCGATCCCATATTAACCATCGTAAAACCATATTCAGCAACAGTTGTTTATCCGGATTCAGCAGGGCCAATGATTAGCGCACAAAACTGAGTTTGGAAATTCGGCTCCATCACCATGCTTAGATGTTTTAGGTGTTGCTTGTGCGGATAAATCAATGACGGAAAAATCGTTCGTTTTATCAGGAACATCTGCCGATTTTCTACTCCGTGATGTCATTGAATAATACAGTATTTATTAATACAATCATGTCTTCGTATTGTATGCAATGTCGCGCGAAATCGCATACCGCAAATCCAGCTCGAGTTCAAACGCGTAATGCACGAGCGGCAAATACTAGAACTTTCAGCAAAGAAATTTACTGTTATTAAAAAAAAGTCTGCGGCGTCGATGATATCACGCCTGAATTAAAAACGTTACCAGAGCACAATGGATTAAATATCCAGGTGAAAAACACCTTCCTGGATACAATTACTGCGGACTTGGTAAACGGCTACATATAAGACTCGATTCAAATAACTAACCAAAGCCCGGCGAAGCCGCTATCAACCGATTTGATGCTGCGTGTTACCAACATGATCTTGCTTATAAAGCATCCAATGATATCCGTTCACGTCAACGCGCCAACGTGGATCTCATCAATGACTTAAATGCAATTAATTTACACTGGGAGAAGGAATCGCAAGATGGGTCGTTAAAGGAGATATGAAAGCCAAGATTGCACTCACTGGCACTGATTAAAAACATAATTATGCTGATATAACAAACAAAGACAGAAAGAGCCGGACATCATCCAAAATATACTACAATCCGCATCGGTATTTGAGAGGTGAAGACATGGTCACTCATGGGATTGCAAGAGCATGGTTGGCCAAAGAATCACTGCGGAAAATTTATTAACCAGTACCAAGAAAATTTCTACGTGGTACGTTCGATGTCCAAACACCAAATAAGGTCCATCAAGCTAATTTGTTGTTTCTTCCACATGATCGTGTCCGTGATCGACTAGGCCGAATACGCTTATTCAAGTACACGCTTGCCATTGTCGATTTGGCCAGCAGATACAAATAAACGGAGCCGTTGACGTCAAAACTTTTTGCAAGTGTCGCAGATGCATTCGAACGTATTCTGCGCGCGGCTGATTCACATGGCCACGATTGTTACCAGTGGATCCTGGCAAAGAATTTGTCGGATCTGTTGCTGTGATGTTGACCAAACACCGTGTGCGAGTATTTGTCGGACATGTCAGTGTGCATCTTGACCAAGCTATTATGGAATGATTTAGTCGTACTCTTACAGAACGGTTATTTGGTCATCAGTACGCACATAAGTTGTTGATGAGACCAGAACACTCTAACGAATGGGTAGCACGACTTCTATTAGTTATAGCAGCATTAAACAATGAACTCACACCCACCACTGGATTAAAACCAGCCAAAGCGATTCGGCAAAAGACTTCCATTGTTACTCAGAAAATGATTTGGAGACAAATTTGTTCGGTGTTTGTACGCACCTGGAGAGTTAGAATGTGGACTACGTCGTGCAGCTGACCCGGTATGGTCCATCGACGTATTCAGGATTTCGGAATAGATTGATACGCCAAGACAACCAACACGTTACCAATTGGGACCGTCACCTGGTGGACCGAAGCCTCCCAAACGAGCATTTGTGCGATAGGAATTGCAAATCATTTAAGCAGACACGGTTCTGCCACCAGGATTTGCTTTGACACATTGATTTACTAACCAATATCAATCGTAAGTCCGTTTAAAACAGCACGATAACCAAACGCGTAAATGGTAATTCCATTAGGGAGTATCCATTGCTTGGTATCAAGCGGGAACAAACTCACTTTTGGTACATCGATATACACCCATGTGATGTTTCTTTGATCGGATCATATTTGCAGTGTGGGCGAATTCACGTCGGTCTCGAAGACATTCCAGGTACAGTTCGTGTTTGAGATTTTCTTCTATATTAACCCGTGCAACACATTTAGTGACTTTATTGTTTTTGCCGGAGCCACCACTGACTATAGTCGTGTACATTTTGGGTCTCAGTCACACATACTCTTCGATTAGTTTACCCAAGCATTTGTCTTTGAACTTGCCAACAAGTTTTTTATTGATGTTACTAAATAACTTATGTTCTTTTGGATACTCGCTGGTATCAAAATCGTTGACCAAACTGGGTTGTGCCGTGTCCGTGTAAACAACATCAATGGCGATATGCATCAGCAACGAAACAGTGTCGGTGTACAGCATCCTGGCCCGATCCTGATAAAACGGTTTGATCTTGTCACAGTAAAACTTGTGTATGAGCAGCGTCGACAAGTGCAACACGGACGAACCAACATAGGTTGGTTTTGTCAGCGTTAATTTTTATTGTTTTTATTGTGAACGGCAATAATTTCACCATCAAAGATCTTTCTGGATTCAAGGGCCAGGTCCGCAATGAACCTTCGAAGTTTATTTTGCTCGCTATCACGGACAAGATTGACGCGGATTCATTTGCGTAGATTCTCCATGGTTTTTTCCAAAAATGGCATTATTCATGAGTTTGAAAAAGTCCTTTTCAAAGTAATTGGTGGCCTTCTTTGTTTAGGTCCGTGGTAATCTGGATGTCCGGGCCATCCAAGCAATGCTGACGAAATCCACGCACTCGATGGATTTTGTTACGCGCATAACCAATCACAATTACAACTGCAGTTTTCGCATGTATAATACATAATTGTGTTTGGTCCTAAGACTTGGTACCAGTTTAGCACATTCAGTGTATTTGCGTCCGGACTCATCGACTATTACGAACTGATTCAGGGACAACCATGTACCATGTACCATGTACTGGTGCCTGTGGATAATCATTGTGTGCGTCATGTAAATGCTTAGGATATTCCAGATCAACTTCAAAGATATATCCATGGTCACTGTTGATGATGTGATCAGCACATGTTTTTGTACATCAATGTGCGCAGGATCGATCCACTGAAATCCACTAACCGGAAGTGGTTGCAACATTGCCCAGTATTAAAGGTTATTGGGATCTAGATACATGATGTAACTATTGGGGTCAGCTGGATCATACCCGTGCACGTTTGGGTTGCATATGTGTTTGATAGTACTCATAATGGCATGTTTTGCCACAGAGTTCGAATTTTCCAAGGTAGATAGCTTTGCATTTGTTGCGTCCCAATGCCATGGTACCTCCTATACATACACGCAAGCGTTTCATCAAACTGCGAAAAAACCGCCGATATTGCGAAGATATGTCTGTTGCTGCTTTCATATATCCTCCGCTGAAATTTCTTTAATGCTGGTTGTATATAAAGTATCATACGATCCATCTTCATCTTGCGGATACAAAGTAAATGGAAGTTTTAAAACAGGCATTTTCAGATAAAATATTATTATTTTTGACTTCATCAAAATGAGTTTCTAAGTCGAATAAAGCATATTCCATCCCGAGTTCAGCCCAAATAATCTCAAATGACCCGTCACTGAATATTATGCCAACTTTAGCTGATCCACACACCATGCTCTGGTATCCAATAACATAAAATTCTTAGAAAGCGGGTAAATGTCCCGGAGAAGGTTTGATTCCATGCTTTGAGCAATATCTTATGAAAATTTTCTTGGTACTTGCGCTGCTGCTCCTCTGAAACGTCATATATTATTTCATACAAAAGTTCTTCTTCTTGGGTGGGTGAGTTGATTACTATTCTTTAAATTGGCATAAGTCTGCATGCCATTAGTGTTTTGTATAATAAGGCCCAAAATCATTTGTTTAATTAGCTTGCTCTTGGATATTGTCATCAATGACGTCTTCAAAAACGTCACTTCCTTCAGACGCAGTAGGGAAGTTATTTTTCTTTTGCGGATGTACACGTTCGTACACAATATTCTGCATATTCTTTTTATTTTCATTTGCCTCAAATATCTTTGTTTATTTCGTTCGATTTATAAGGTCACTCCCAAGTTAGCCAATTTATCAGTGTGTTTCGGATACGATTTTGGGAATTCATATACCACTTTTTGTGCTACCTTGATAAATCTGTATGATGCATTCAATCGATAAAGAGATCTCCGTTTATCCGTTACACTTTTGATATCCCAGTGTCTTGACAGATTAAAGCCGCTTTCAGAGAACTCTACAAATTCCTTCAATCTGTCGCTTGACTATTGTTCTACCTTTGTATTTAAAGTACCGCAAGCATTTCTTCAATATGAAAATAGTCACAACTCAACCATATATTTCTTTTATTTCAAGTACAAAATCATTAGCCATGATTTAGACAATACCACACTGTGTAGGTATTGCTGTGGAGAAAATCAATACACAGCTTCTGCTGATCCAAGTATAGTTACAATCAGTATTACAAGCCTGTCTATATGCAGTATCAACCGGTACCGTATTCAATCACATTTATGACAAAGCAAGGTAACACCGACTAATACCAAATCTAAGTAGTATCAAATTGGTGTTTTGCCCTTTATTGGAAACCCTTTCGGGCACTGACATCCGTGCAAAACTCTACCCCCATGACTGGGTCAGGTGTGTGCAAAATTAAAATTGATAAACATGCAACGATCACATATGGGCTAAATATTGCTGGGGGGTAGAGGTAGGACGGATTGCAGGATCCATAGGGGACAAAAAAGGTAAAACCAGCTCTTTGATGCTGCTTTTTGTTATAATAAGTATAACGATTTTATGCGGCAACTTCTGTAGAAGTTTTCCAAGTAAACTGCGAAATACTAGTATTCTTATTACAGATATTTTGTCGGGAAAGACGAAATGATGTGTTTATTATTAAAGAAACACTACACCATAACAATGCAGATTTTTTAAAATTCTCCTGGGGGGTGGGGTGGAGTTGCGGTTATGGGTATATAATTTTCTGTTTGGTGGTATGGTTTCAGTAGACTAGTCCACTATTGCAATAAACCTAATTATCTTATCGGACCAGAATAAGCTGGAAAACGATAACCTTTCTAAGACTCGGAACTTACGGTGTGGTCTTGAGACCCTTTTGTGGCGATTGACGGTCGATTTCTAAAGTACTACAGAGAGTTTTGCTGTGCAGATAAAGATTAATGAACTCAGGTTAAAGCAATCAAGGAAGAAAACAGGTAAAACACTGATTGGTCTAGTCTGTTACCTGGTTATTTATACACTTGGATCGCCAAAATGTAGCATTTATAATTTCAAAATACAAAGCAATTTTTCATAAGGACTACCTTTCTAATTTTATGGAGAAAATATTTAAATTCATGGCAAGCAATTTTCGATGATGCAATTATTTGCAAACTGGAAGGTTTGAAAGTAGAGAATAGAGAGTACTTGTTTCATGAACAAAATGATCTCAATATTGTTACAAATAGCATATCCAAAGCTGAGACGACTTTTTAAAAAAATTAAATTGTAAAAGGTATGTACCTGTGAAATGGAAACCATATGATGGATCGTGTAAGACTTAGGAACCATCAGAAAACATGCTGCCCAAAAAATAGATATTAAAAGCACAATGCATAAATAACACTATTGATTGAGGTTTTGAAAGATAACGAATTTCTAGAATGTGATAGATACAGATAAACAAACAAAGGTGCATTAGAAAATCATGGAGTTAATAGTTGTATGATATGCAAATTTGTGTTGATCACAAAAATAGAGGGAATAAAAAGTGTATCCTAAAACGTAATCAGAAAGTAATAAAAAAATTTCGCATGAAACACGTTATAAGGCAACTCAACTCAGTCCCCTAGCAGGGTAATAAATGACATCACCGATGAAATTAACATTATTAACATTTACAAAATGATATATATTCCATCCAGGTCTCAAAGAGCTGAAGAAATACAATGTCAAGGATAGTCTATGAAATTTTAAATAAAATAAATGATGATAAGGGATTCAGGGAGGAAAATTCATAAGAACGTTAGAGTTAATATGAATGATGCACAGATATTTGAGGACATACAAATTCACTACACTGAAAAAGATTACTTGATCTAAAAACCATTATTTTTTTTATACTTATATATTTAAGATAGCAAAAAAGAAGGAAATAGATTAATACCAAACACAGTGTGACAGGAAGAAGCAATTTAAATGCTTGTTTGTTGTTTTGCTTTTGTTTTTGTTTACAAAGCCATACAAAAAACTGGAAATATTTGTAAGCACTTATTTATTTTGTCAACAATCGACACCTTGGATTAGAAATAGACTGAGGAGAAGCAGAAAAAAACCCAGTTCTTTGGACCTTATTTAACACAACGGGTGATATAGTCATTGCTGTCAAGAAAACAAATGCAACAATTGTTGCACCTTTCTCTCTGAATACAATCTTTAGTTTTTCTGTGAGAGGAGGTTTACGTTACTTCTAATAATTTTTCTAACTGTTGAACCTGTAAATCCAATAGTTTCAACTAGCTATCGTGTAACTATTTTCAATTTGTTTGGTTAAATTTTGTAATACTATGAATTTATTTAATTTAGTAGTTTGCAAAACAAATTGCTTTATCGTCAGTAATTGATTTGATAGATTTCGAAAGGGATCCTATTATTTCCACAAATGGATTGTTATTTATAGAGTTTTTATACTCATGGTGTGTAGAAAAAAACATGAGAATAGTCAGGTCGACCAAATCAATTCTCTCAATTATGGTCAAAGGTCAAGTAGGTGATATAAATTAAATATGCATAACAATTGAACCACATATTTTCCTTGTATCTTTGGATAAGAAAGTGAAAGGACGTGCTAATTAAGTTGTGGTCAATAATTTAGGTAGAATGATTCTGAAAGGAATCACCATATCTGTAATGCTATTTTTAACATGCACCACTGCAACATCTTCATGACATAAAATAATCTGTGGTTACCTTATTCAGTCAGAACAAATATGATCAAACAAGGCATTATGCATAAAACATTTACAATGTGTCATCTGTATCATCGTTCTTTAATCATTTTTCTAGATTTAACATAATACTTGCAAAGGTTCTGAAGTTAAATAAGGTGGAAATCAAGACATTTGTTTTCTGTACGATATAATTACTTATGAATAAATTCCACAATCAATTAATGGTCAATATAAATATGAATTTGTTGTTTATTATTACATTGCGAGAGAAGGAACCATCGACACAGCTGCCAATTCAACTTTAACAACACTCACACGTGGTTCTCCTGTACAAAGGGTATAAAGTGATTTAGGAATATTTTTAGAGTCAGCAATATATTAATTTCAGTGACAAATATCTGCCGGCTATATTTTATTTATATTTTATTTTCCTAGTTTCCAACTGAGAAAAACAGTTTACAAAAGTCGCAATATATTTATTTCATAAACATCATAAACAACAAAAGCACACATAAATTAGTAACGTAAGTGTTAACAGTTTTACCAGAGACAATCATTGTATCTTGGAATGCAATATTTCCTTTAGATCTGACAAAGTCTGAATACAAAAGTATTTTACTACATTTCCATTATCTGTTTAAATTTCCTGTCCCACAGGACTTAAAAGAAAGTGGTTACTCAAGAATTAAAATGATGATTGGAAGATGAATTAGTAGAGCAGACTGACTTACTAGCTCATTTTACGAAGAACAAATACCTTATTTCTGAGTGATGACTGCTGAAATCTTGACGATGTATGAAAAGAAGGTAACTAACCAGAATAAATTAGCCTTTCGTGGTAGACATTTTTGAATATATATCGTGTAACAATACATATAATCCGAGTACAATTCAGACAAAAGAGCAATGAAATTAATTTCATAATAGATGATATACAAGGAGAAATTGTGAATACTTTAAAAGGGAACAAAAGCAACAAACTTTTAATACTTCTCAAATATTTTGTTTAGGCCATAGAGTGCTTACCTAACCATGTGATAATGTGTTTATATTATCAATCAAAATACGTTTGCCATCATAAGAACTGAATGTTACTTGATTAATATTGATGCTATACATCAAATTAATGAATCATCTGACTAAATTCATTTTCTGCTATTTTTCAGTTTCATCAATAAAAAATTTGTATATGTCAAATTTTAAACTCTTTCTAGCAAAACACTTATTTATTCCCTTACTGAATTTTATCTTCTCTTTTTCGAAATAATGAAGATATAAAATTTACCTACAAATCACTTTAATGGAGAAACTACTCAATTTATTGTTGAAAGGTCCAGGAACCTTGGACCTCATTTGTTGAACTCAACATGAAAACCTAACGAATCAGCATCAGGCATTGTCAAACTCATGTCATAACCGTATTTATTCAGCTTGCTGCAGTACCTGTTACGACTCTATGGTTTTAAATTAACAGAAAAGAGTGAAAACCAACACGTTTTGCACGTTTTGTATAATTAATAGAATTTATTTCTCTAAACTAGAAAGCGAAAAATTAAAACGAACTCATGGTATGATAAATGTAATGCTAAATAGTCCTAAACGTTCTATTACAAGTCCATAAAGATCGAGTATTCCAAACGGGTTCCAGTGGTAATCCGAATTAAGTTCGATCTCTTGAGCTGATGTGCCAATAGTTTGGAATAGTTTGATGTACTAGCAGTCTTGATGTATCAGAAAGACATAATCCAAAATGTATTTTAAATGAATTCACAATAAATCCTAAAACGGCTACTAAATCCGATTGTCCGAGTACTTTGTAATTCCAAAGAATAATTGAAATAAATTAATACATTCACTCAAATGATCACAACTATTCGTCTCTTCTTAGACTGATGTTAATGCTAGAAATAACTAATATAGCAAAAACTGAGACTCAGTACGAAAGCAGAATTAGGCTGAACTAAACATTTCGAAATCACTATCAACAAGGTCAAGTACTTTAGCAGCTGTCAAATCAGGAATCAGGTCAGCATGGTTTTTCCAGAATACCCATGACCTGAACTGAACTCAACACCATGTTTACGTTCTTAAAAGTACATCTTACATATTTTTGAAGCTACGTAATGTGTCCACAAGAAGGAAATGGCCTCATCCTAGAGTACAAATCCACAACTCTAAAGAATTAGTTATTTAATATGTTATATAACAAATGACCCTTTCAATCTATACTATGAGAATTAACACACATAACATAGGTATACATAACAATCGCTTATACATTTATGCAAATCTGGCACTGTAAAGGCCCCGTCAATTGGTTTTTGTTAGTTTGTTTTCAGTTTTTCCAAGCTGTCTAACACTAAGTCATTGTCAATAATTGCTATTCTTTGAACTGAAAAATCCTTCTTTTAAACTTTGTTTTCATTTGTGCATATTTGAACTGTTGTTTTTTTCTAAGAGTTTTCGTTTGTTAACAGAATACAGCGATCTTCACCGGTCTGAATGGAAGAAAGCAGATTCTAAAAATGTCTTTTTCAAAATCATTGCTTGCGTTTCTTCCTCAAATTTCTACTACGTTATATGTTGGGTTTTAGCGATGGCTGTTAAGAAACTCAATTTGTCATTTTTCCTCCGTACCAGAACTTAACTAATGAAAAGCTTTACGTTTCTGTAGTGTTGGACTTCTTCCTCCATGTACAAAATTGTTTGGTACAAATGCTTTTGTATCTTTATGATTATCAGCGAACTTATTTAAGTCTGACAAACTGTTTTCACCTGGAAATAATTTCATCGGATCTAAAGAATAGTCCTGAAAATAGTAATCATGTAATGGAATCTCCAAATCCACTTCTAAAATCCAACCGAGCCATTTGACGAACGGTTGACTGTTTAAGCGGACAAGTTATAATTGAAAAATGGTAGGTATTTCGGGTAATTTTAATTTAAATTACATTCATTATATTCTGGAGTTTCATACTTGCCTATTAAATGACCTTGATCTCTTATTTTATCTTCATTTTTTTCTCTCACAGAAATGACATGTACTTGTTGAATTAAAAAGTCTTTCATCTTTCTTTGAACAACATATGTTTTTCGTCCTTAATTTGTGATACACTAATTATGCAGTTTTAGTTGGCGCATCGTACAGTAATGCATTACTGCAATAAAGCATCTTCATGCATGAACTTTTAGCTTATATTTCTTGTAGATTAATTTAAGTTAAATTAAAGCCACCGATAGAAGTTGTTTGCCTGTTTTTAATGTCCATGTTAAGTCAAATAGTGGATTCCAAGTTTGTACCTTTTCTTAAGTGATAATTTCAAAATCACAGTATATAACATAGGAAACTTTTAATTCTTATTGATTGTTTTTAAATATTACATATGTATCTTTTCCAAGTTTTATATCAATTGAGTTAGTTATGTAGTCGTTTGTGTTCAAATAATTTTTCTGGTGTATTGAAACAATTAAAATATTTATTTTTACAAATTTATTGCCTGTTCATTTAGTATCTTAAAACATATTTTATTTCAACATGGCAATACTTTCTATCTTTATTGCCGTTAGCGCCTCCGACTGGTTTAATGTAAATTGGTTCAACTATGTCAGAAATGTTTGCAACTTATTAAATTCTTATTCAAATTTCCATCAACATCTATTTCGACCTGACATCATTTTAACTAATGACTGTTTTAAGTCTTGTTATAATTGAATGGTTTCTAATAATTGGAGTAAACTTTATTCCACTGCATACGAGAAACAATAATCTTAACTTTGATACAAACTTTCATGTTCTTATTCGGACAATATCCGTGTATGAGCTTCATCTGAACGGTTCCTATTTGTCTCTGTGCAAAGTTAACTTTTCTATCCTGAGAAAAACATTTTTTTTATTTACAGTCCAAAGTTTGTATATAAAATGTGGAAGACGTCACCCATTTCAATTATGTTCATTGTGTGCTTATGTTTGGACAAAATATGGTACAGAGAAAACAGAGAGCACAAGAAAGAATAGTTTCAAATGGATGGATGATAAAATAATTCACTACAACGCCTATAATAAAATAAATAAATGAAACATAGGTACCACAATGATTCAAAATTCAGATTCCTTTGAATGACAAGTAGCAGGAGTTGAAAGTATTACGAAACAAGTTCAAATCGTACAGGACATTAAAGATTCCAGATTTCCTATCTGTTGACTTCTACAAAAGGTGCATATACATCACAAGACATGAACGTGTAAGTGAAGATGAGCAAAACATCACAAGATCTGAAAGTTTAAGTGAAGATGAACTAACCATAGATCACGTCATACTATCTTTTAATTTATCTGATCCTGATCAACAAAGGAGATATTTCCATTGGACAAATACTAGATACATATTGATCAATGCAAACAGATTCAAAAATGCTTTCTAGAACTGAGAATGAAGCTAACCAAAAGTCGAAACATTTAAAACGGCCAACTTCATCATGCGTGAAATATGGATCAGTATTGTCAATCTAAATTTCCATTTATACTGAGGTGTAAGAGTTTTTGGTTGGCAACATATATGTTTCGGTTTGTTATTTTGTTGATATCTGCATGTTTAAACGTTATCCAACTTTTACTTAACGCGGATAGCAGCGAGCGTAAAAGACGAAATTCTGTGATATATCTATTTCCATTGGTCGTTATTTAGTCATCGTTCCGTTCATTATGCAAAAATGTCCAAGTTGTCAATCGGCATAATTTTGTTGATCAGTGATGGCACAGTGTCAATTACTATATCTGAAAATTGTTTGGAGATTTTTGTAACTCTGGTACAAATATCTTATACATCTTTCTGGAGATTTTCTAACCCATATTTTCCAATAAATTTTTCAGTCAAGCTAATGCCGGTTATCTCTTGAAATATTTCATTTGCTATTGCTCTGCTCAGTTTCTTGATGTATTCTTGAATTTCAGCTACTGCTTATTGTCCTATAACAGGTCTGATGGATCTATTTATGTCTTCTGTAAATCCCAATCCTTTTTACAACTGTGACTCATTATTTAATCACCTATCCTCCTCCAAAAGATAAATAGAAACAGCTGCGGCCGGTGATGATTTTAAAATGAAGAAAATTAATAATCCTGCAAATGAAGATGATACACAAGAAATACTTGTTGATGGCACTGTAAGTCTGTGTAGTGTCTAGTGGATTTACATGAGTATTTTATAATTGTTGATGACACTGTAAGTCTGTCTAGTGGATTTACATCAGTATTTTATAATTGTTGATGACACTGTAAGTCTGTCTATTGGATTTAAGTTAGTATTTTATAATTGTTGATGACACTGTAAGTCTGTCTAGTGGATTTACGTTAGTATTTTATCATTGTTGATGCTACTAAGTCTGTCTAGTGGATTTACGTCAGTATCTAGTGTGGAAAACACTTCGCTGCGACGTATTGGCTAGTAAAAAGAATATCTAAAATCAAGCCAAAGGTCTAGTATAGTATTCAGATACTCCACCCTTTGTTTCTAAAACCACCCACCAACCCCAAATTGTATTAACCCCCTGGCGACAATCAGGCTAGAAATTATAAATTGCTCAATGAAATGATTAAGTTTTATGCATGTTTTTTTTTTTAAAGAAAAACCCTCCTTGATACTCTTCGTTTTTTTCAAATCGGTGTGGGGTGGGATACAAACAAACGGGAGTGTTTGCGATACTATATATGAACTTTGAGTTAGGGAGAAATGCTCTCTTCCCCAGAGATTGACAGAAACGCTTTCTATCGGTAACAGGGATCAGTTAAGCATTTTACCAAACTTCGTATGGCAGAAATCTCACAAAGTCATGAAGGAGTCTGGCTGAACGATACTACAGAATACATAATCTGATCAACAAAAAAAACCATAAAGATCTAATATGTGCTTATCGTTAGATCTGGCAGGCATTGATTGAAGTTCATATTCAGGATATGTTCCGAATAACATGTTTTTTTGTTTGTTTTTTTACACTTTCATCTGTACGAAAGTGCCAATTTGATTGGTGAATCAAAAGAAAAACTGAACACGACTTTGATTCTAATCAAACTGACAGATGATACAATAAAATAATTTTCTTTAATTTTATAGCTAATTACTTGTCCGGAATTTAATTTTGTATATTTATCTGTTTATAGTATTTTCTTGTCCAACTGCGGATGTTCTCGGTTTTGTACCTTTTGTACTGAACCGTAATGGCCGCCTCCACGAAAACGTGACTTTCAGGAGATATGGCTTTTGTGTTGAAGATATTCAAAACCTTAAGAAATCATTGGAAAAAATCCCTGTTCATTTCTGCTATAGCAGTATACGGCGTCAAGTATGCAAGGGACAGATATGAGTAATATGTCTTTTTATGTATGTTTTCAGGTTACTTCATGAATCTTGCCACTGCTTCTAGTTTTGGAAAATCAGACTTAAGTTGAAATATTACAAACAAACAACATTCAACACGCTGTCAAACCATTTATGTTCGGGAAGGAAATTTAAAGCTATTTGTAAAGTGTTAAAAAGTTGTTGCCTGCGTCAAAACTTTTATCGTGTTTAGAAATTGGAGTAGTTCGTAAGATTGTTTACAGTTTACTCATAAACAGATATTTACCATACATTATAATACAGCTGATGAGACTTCTCTACCTTCCTTTAAGAATTGACACTGATAATTCAAGCTACACTTTGCATAGTCTTTCAGTATAAGGCATGATCACATCGACCTAGTCCTACAATGTAAGACGCCTCCCCTGATACTTGTGTTTTTTTAGGTCGCCGTCTTACTGCCTAAATAGCGGCGTTGTGTAGTGTGTTCTGAGGTCGACTAACATCAGAATGAGAAGTGAAATTTTCAGGAACATCTCACACTGGGCATCTCGTATTGACGCTTTTCAACAAACTAAATTCATATTTCTTTAGTCAGACTTCATTTGCTGTGATATCTTTTATGTAATAAATTAAAATTCTGACAGAAGCAAAACATTTGTTTTCAAGTTCCATTGACCTACTATTCAGTTTGAATGGAAGCAGTGTTTCCCTTTACCCACATTTGCGCTTCAGAGATCCCCAAATATTTAATTTGACCCCAGTTTTGATACCAAAGTTTGTTTTTTACTCAGTCTGACCCCCAGTTTTGACACCAAGGAGATTTTTGACTATCAGTTTTGCATCCCTCAGGGATACACTGGCTGGAATGCAGTGGAAGCCAGGAATGCAGAAATCGTTTAAAAACATCATGAGTATCTTGAACAAAACGAAGCTATCAAAACACTTTATTCAGTATTAGCATATTTTTATTTGTTTCATTAAAGAAACATGCTTCAACTTAATCCGACTTGGTCAATAGTGTCCCAGTGTCAATTACTTCATCAAAAAATTGTCATTGTCCTGGTAAGCAACTTCGTTGTTATACAAAATGTATCATCTGCTATATGTCACGTTGGTGAGTTGTCGTTCAGCAAGATTTTGTGCACCCATTCTGTCCTTGCTTTCTGAATGTTAGTGATGAAGATGCAGTCTTATCCAAATTTATGGCAAGTTGCCATGCACTCATCATATCCTTTGTTGGTGAGTAAGTTCAGTGCTCAAAGAAATTTTTTTCTTAGGCACAGGCCCCGGGCTGGTGACTTCAATAAACTCACAAGCCCTGACTGAAATTCCACAAGACCAGACAATTTATGTCTGTCAACTCACAAGCCGTGAGAAAAGCCTTCCGATTTTTGAGGTATTTCCACACCTACCTCCCGATCTCATAATATCTCTCGATTTTTCAGAGAATTCCTGACTATTATATATCAATTTTCATTTCTCAGAAGAAATAGGTATATATATATATATATATATATATATATATATAGATATAGATAGATGTATCATATGCAATCCACAGATGCCATGTTCTGTTTTATCACTTGTGAATACTATTGTGACGAAATAGTTTATATCACATTACAGAGGTTTTTTTCTTCAGTAGATAGAATGTTAAGATTAAACATTATTCATGTAAATTTCAAATTTTTTAAACAACTACAACAGTACTATAGTAAAAACAAATTAAATAAAATTGTCACCAATTAGTTTCAATCACGTGAATGATCACTGTGAATGCTGTGTAATTTTCTCTGCAAAATTGCATTTTCCATTTCTGCCAAAGAAACTCAGCCAGTAAACACAGGGCATTCCTCTACTGAATATATAAACTTTAACTACCATGATTAAATTAAAAGAAGGAGTAAAACAAAATATACCACACAGTATATGTGCCCCCAAAGAACTAATTCAGAGTAAATATTTTATTTAGTAAGCAGTGTTACATGCCTTTGGAGTTAAACCTAAGGAAATAAGGTGGTACTGTATTTACCATTTATATTGGTACACGATAAAACAATTATTGTTTTTCCTGTCCCAGACCTTATGTTGAGACTTTTTTTCACCTAGGTCATATGTCCCAAGATTTAAAAAACAAATTTGTATTGCATTTGTGCCTCCCCCCATTAACGTTGCAATAAAATAGATAAGCAAAACGCTTATTTGTTAATGAAAAGAAAGAAACTAACCTTGTATTGTTATTGTTTATTCCTTTTTTCAACGTGAACATTAAAGAATAAAATATATCCACGAAATCCATATATGTAGCGTAGGTTTCCATACTGTAGCATGTATCACTTACGTCCGATAACACACCACATTGTTCACTAATATGAACATTGAGAAACAAATTGTGTTTGGTTGTGCTTAAAGGTTTGAAT
>JAECUM010061685.1:0-12769 GCA_016617855.1 Megalonaias nervosa | reverse complement strand
AATTTATGAAACGAGTTGAATAAGGTCCGCTTTTGCGAGCCTTGGCGAGCAAAAGCGGACCTTATTCAACGAGTTTCATAAATTTAATATTAAATCGTTACCCATTTGAGATTCTTTTTATCACATAGTTTTTATTTCAGTGGAAATAATTTAGATAGAAAGAAGAACGAATAATTTCGTTCATTCTGACAGACGGTGCACCTTTCATTTGTTGTGCATAAAATATAGTCCCAAACAAAGCTGAACTGGTAAAAGTAGATTTTACCGTTTTACAAACTATAAATCAAAGAAAAAGCTTCCATCCGAATAAACAGAACATTTTATAACGACAAAATCATTTTTCAAAACAGAATGATGAATGCAATGTGATGCTGCCACATTGTTTGATACGTTACACAGTACATGAGGCCTACAGTAGAGTACATGTTTACCCTAAAATGTCACTTTCAGAGCTAAATGTTACATTGTCGCAATTTTCATGTGAAATAGGATTACTGGATGCAAAACTTCCCACATTTACTGCAATGCATTTGTGACCGGATATTTGCAGTGTTTGATTTGGAACAATGGACTGTACAGAAGACGTCAACAAATTTCTTTTCAAGTCGGATTTACATCCCATATATACTACGTAAAGATTCAGTGGTTGGATACAGTTCTGTCAGTTAGGAGACCCATTTATGTCCAGATTCTTCTGTGAACAGAGGTGAGTTTAGTTACTTCTTTAAGTTAACATTTAAACCACACTTGTATATACGGTGGATTCTATACCTATGTTGTTGTTCTTGTCTTGTAGTTTTACGCCATTTTTCTTATGGTGATATTGTTGAACATGACACAACAGACCCCTGTGGGGGTAACATATCCATATTCAGACAGAAGAGAGAATTTTTCCTCAATTTCCTTCCGCGAGTCGAGTTAAAAAATGGCCGCCAAAAAATGTTCATTCAGAACAAAACATTCCAGAAGGTGGGGTTAAAAACGTTTTCCCACGATCCCAGCCAATCAGTAAAGAGGATCGTGCACAATAATTTCATGGGCTTATTTGGACCAATCAGAATCACATAAAGTGATATGTTCACACGTATAATATCAAAAATATGAAACTGCACACACTGTAGGCGAAGTGTACCGACAATGTGATAAAATCAAATATCACTTCAAAAATATAAAGTCGTAAAACCCAGGGTACTTGGATGTGTCTGTGTGTGTAAGTGTGATTTGGATTTTTGGCGTAACGTTACAAAATTTTCAGGTATATGGCTACAGTGTCTGCAGTGTGGCAGTATACAATGTCTGGCACTGGAGCATCATGCCGAAGATATGTAGCATCGTGTCCCACCGTGTCACATTATCCTGACACCAGGCCGACCAGTCCTAGCTCTAACCTCTTACTGTTGATTCAGGAACAGTCAGTCGAATTGCCATAAGAACGGTGTTCACAACTTTTAATTAAAAGTCCCTCTTGGAGAATACACAAAAGTTATTACTGTCTTAGGTTTTTATATAAGGTTGCAATAAACACAATTATTCAATAATATTTTATTATCAGTCTCTGGGTTCGATTTTGTTTGTGTTCAGATAAAATTTGAGAGGATTATTTATTTAAATTATTCATTGGAATTACAAAATGAGCTTTGAGTTTTGGGACTAAATCACTACTATGAGACTATTTAAAACTCACGCAAAGATATTTTGGATTAAATCATTGTGTAATATCAAGATCATTTGTAGTTCATCTCCTGCAAGACTATTGGCACATCAGCACATTCAAGACTATATCACTTCATTCGGATTATTATATAATTATGGAGTAAGGAAAGAACATTGAAGATTATTGTGATTTAATTCACGATACTGTGAATTTCCTTTAAATGTTCACTTTTGTATTCTAATGAAATAAATTATTTATTAAGTCGGTCAAAACTTATTGGTTTCATTGATTTCTGTTACTTAGTTGAACACCATTGTGTCGAAACAACATTCACTGATTGTTTTATAATATCCAAAGATTAAATCTCGTGCTTTGGGACATAAGGAGCAGTCATTTCATCATTGTATAACAAATTAAGATAAATAAGACCTATAAACCTATTTCAAGTTTCACACATAAAATCTGGCAATGAATGGCTTAAGCCTGCTTCAAAATGTATTTCAAGCAAGATTTCAATTAAATTTAGTTTAAAACTTAAGCAAATAATTTTACTAATCTCTCTAGCATTATATACATGAAGGTGTGGTTTGGATTTTTAAGGTAGCTTTAATTTCTCTAAAATTATATACACGTAGGTGTGGTTTGGATTTTTAAGGTAGCTTTAACAATGTTTCAGTCATATCGCTATGATGTCTGCAGTGTGGCATTTTATTGTGATGCATGGCACTGGAGTATCATGCCGAAGACATGTAGTATCGTGTATCACCCAGTCACATTATCCTGGCACCAGGACGACCAGCCCTAACAGCAACCACTTAATACTGAGTGCTAAGCAAGGCAACTGCTAGTACTTTGGTATGTCTCGGCTGGGGTTCGAACTCGCGACCTCCAGCATCCAAGGCGGACGCTCTAGCCACTTAGGCCACCGGAGCGGTCACAATGATAGTGATAAACACGTTCATCAATGTCTAGTCTTTCTTGCTCTTTGATAATAATTTTATTAGTATGTATGCTACTTGATGTAGATGTTGAGAATTTTTTTAACTTAATTCATTATATTACAACTTATGCCATTAAATATACTGAGAAATAATTTCTCTCTTTCTTCTCCGAGGAATCGATTTAAAAACAAAAAAAAATGGTTTTACTTGGTGACAATGACCAAATGTCTTTGTTTTGCTCTTAGCGTGTTCAGATTTGACGGGAAAAGCGTGCTAGCCGTACTAACAAAGATCACACCCAACTTCATCCCAACCCCAAAAGCAAGAAAGCAAGAAAAAAAAACAAAACATAAACATGTACATCTGCGACCAGATTTGTTGCCTGACGTCTGTAACGAATGCGAAAAACGCTCCTCTGTGCTACCAAAACCTGACACCAGACTCACAGCACAAGTTATTGCGACGTACATTATTAAAAACACTACCTAGATTTAATAGAAGTGTCAGAACTTATTTTTACAATAGCACAAACCTGATAGGTAAAAATAAGCATTACAGTCGATATACTGCACTTTTCATTTATTGTATTATATACAGTTGTTGGATGCAGTAAGCATAATTTGCTTTAACATACTGGCTCTACACAATTGCAAGCAATTATGTGCACAAAACGTGAATCGCTGACGCTTGTAGTGAAAATGCATTACTTGTGACTGCGTTTTTCTCGTTAGATTGTCTTTACAACATTTGGCTCCTGCTAACAAACCTTTGGATTCGTCACCCATGTTGTTTAAACTGTGTTTATATTTAATTATTGTATGGCTTCATTTTTTGCGACACACACACACACACACACACACACACACACACACACACAATAGCAATCAGGCGCTTTTCACAATAATTTCTGTTTTGCACTTTACTGCCTTCCCAAACTTTGGAAACGTGAACCTTGTTTGCTTTAACTGGATATTTGAGACATAAATCAACATATTTTATGCAAGAGTATGCTAAATTCGTGTTTGTTTGTTTATATGTGCAAATATAACCAGAATACAATAATAATCTTCCAGCAGTGGCGCAGTGCTTTGGAATTTTGATATTGTTTGAAATAACAAGATCATTACAATCTCCTACATACCATCTGTTATAAATAAAATGTAACATGGAGTTTTTCTTTATTCCATTGATACATCTCTAATATACCAATTTTCTTGCGTTAATCGCTAAAAAACAGACATGCTTGAAACTCGACAAATCAGACTGAAACTTTATCTTATGTAAAGTTATTAGACCTAGATATTTCTGGGAATAAAGCTAATAAGGAAACTACTCGAAGAATCCAAAACATGAAGATAGTTGATGATTAAGGTTCCTTATTAGTTAAACACATGACTGATGGTACTAATTATATCGCCAAATGGGAACTAGTTTGGAAATGGTCAACGCCACATAGAATATATTTGGTTTCGAAGGGCCATGATAAGTTGATAATGAAAACGACATTTTTTTTTGTGGGAAGAATCTTTTGAAATCTTATCCTATTCATAATTTGAAAAATATAGACAACGTTTTATGGATGGAATATCAATCCTTTTACAGACTTGGTTATGGAAAACACCTTACTGAAATTAGAAGCAGATTTTTCAGGTGCGGAATTGAAAACACATGTTTCAAACACATGTAGATCAAATAAAATGCAACGTCTCATATATTATTCTCTACACAGAGGCTGCATCAAGGATTGTTCGATACTAATACATATTGGTTTGGTAATGAGCATTATATAATTTACGATGTGTACTATAATGGAGTTTCGATGGGTATAGGGGTGGAAGTTGACTTTGTAACTTGAGTCCTATAAGGAGCGACAGATGTGCAATGGATTCCACGTTTGCATATCCATTTATGTTTATTAAAGATGCAAACGTTTGATTCTATATGTGGATAACAAGCAGAATAAATACATTTTGTCTATCTCATAATCATTTTCAATTGGATAGTAAGCACACTTTCACAAATGGCACTTGTTAAGAATAAATTTGGCTATTTTGACTGGGGTTTTTTCAACAGTGCTTAATATATCTGCAACTAAATATATTACTTCTATAGTGTTCGCACACCCTCCTCTTGTTATACCACTACCATTTTTGTAAGTACAAAATATCAAGACTTATAAGATTCGTAAAACTTTGCCATTTCACTCATCAATTTATAATTTCTAACCTCATGGTCGACAGAAGGTACCTACCACTGTCAGAGTATTTTCGCTTCTAACAAAACGGAGACTCTATGTAAAAACAGATATAGACTGCTCACATAGGATAACATCGGTAGTCAATAGATACCATGCATGCCCTATCTGTTGATTGGCTGAGTAATATAGAAGTCAGACCGTAACTGGTTAAGTTAGAGATATTTCGTAATACTAAGTAATTTAAATATCAGGAATTATTTCTAGTGATTTCAAAGTGTGGTTTTGATACGTATATAGTGGCTATAGAGATGTATGGAATACACAGCGTTTCATGCTTAACTTATTTTTCAGTTTTGTAAGAGTCACGAGAGGAATTGTGATTTATTTATGATTTGCATACTGAAACTGCAGTATCTTTCTGGATTAGTGGGAAATATTCAAAGACTTGGATATTTAACATTTTCATTTGAATACCCTGAAATATTCAAGGACGTCTGTGTTCAAATGCTTTCGCTGGATTTACCTTGAAGTAAAACCTTCTGCATATTAGAACAGTTTTTCTCTGTGGTGCTAGCACATCAGCACATTAGAGCTTTTATTCAGAATACATTTGAATCTTTTCTGGATTACTGTGAAATGTATATTAAATTGAAGAAATAAAGGAATTCATGTGTTAACAGCCTTTAGATGGATGAAATGCTATAACCCAAAATGTTGTTAACTGAATTCGGTATAATTCCAAATTAATCTTTTAGTCAAATAATATTGTTGAGCACTTTGCAATTCCCGTGAATATTAATTTGAACTGAAGAAACCATACGACTGATTCCCCTTCGGGTGTTAAGCAAGGAATGAACAATTCTTAAGTACACAAGTTTATGTACCCCTCCACTTGACCTAGATTGCCGTTGCGAAATTTCTGAAAAGACTATATGAATTTAATAATAAATCTCTGTTCTGGAACGTTCTACGGTCAGAATAAAGGTAACCTTCAATTCAGATTGATGTAGCATGTTTACAATTAATAATGATCCGCATAGTTATTCTATAATAATACAAACATGTGTTTACAAAATAACTGTCATTGGGAAGGTAGACCATTCGCTTTATATTGGACTGAGGCCAATTACAACCTACAGATATACATAACATATAATCACTGAAAACAGTCAACGCAAATGCAATTTAAATATGCATACCTCCTCCCTTTATAAAGAAAATAAAAATTAGCTCATTAAAGGTTTCTTCTCAATTTTAGGCAATTATACATCTAACTAAAATTAGATAAGAAGAAGTCTTATCAATGGCACAAAATATACACGAATCAATATAATAATTTTATACACATGAATGTGCATCTGCAATTAGATTATATTATCCCTTTGATGTTTCTGATGTTAATATTGTATCTCTGCAGCATAAACTCTACCTTAATAATATATGATTTTTTTTTTATCTTACTAACGAAAAGTAATGGGATTGTGATAAATAAATACAATAATCGGAGAAGGGGCTAAACTAATATACACCCCACAATGTTGTCAAGTTCATATCAAAGCCAAACAATTCTTCTCGATTATGGAATACTTTCTCTGGGCTTACTTAATTTTGTTTAAAAAATATCACACTGATCTACACCATTTTTTTTCTTCCTGAAGCGATACTTCACCACAATCGACATCACTGGCATCAATATATATTTTAAATGATTAACCGACATTTGGAGCCGAAAGAACTGGTGCACTCTAAATTATGGCCTTAAACTCATACAATGCCTAAAGAAATTTATAACACAAATTAAACTTGTTGTTTCACTCAGCAAATTGGTCTATGATAATATCCCGCCATATCCAAAAGTGGTATCAGATTTATTCATCCAAAGGCACAGGGTATTCAGAGATGACCTTGACCTTCACATGGAAAGATTAATTTGACCGTGTCACACGATATGTCTTAGAAACTTAACACGAACAGGGCACTGTTCAATTTTATTAAAATTATCATCACCGAGTCTATCAAGGAATGTTCGAATGATTTCCACGTGATCTTTTTAGATGTAGTTGTTGATAACAACTACACTGACGCAAGCATTTCAATTAACTAGAAAATACGTAATCGTTTTCGTTAAGCGTTGGGAAGTATATGGTGAACCTATCAGCACAAAAGGGATCACTTTATAGTGATAAAGTCCATTTACTGACACGAATGCCGAAATATTGTTTGCCTTTACTGTGAGCGAAATTTACCAGTGTCATTTCTAAAGGCCAAACTTAGTTACATATTTGGCATTTCCAATTTTGTCAAGGTGACCATCAATTCCTGCAAATAGAAATGGCCTGTTTTAGTCATATTGCTCACTTTTCTACAGTCGGTGCACCTGAGGAATATATTTTGTGGTTTTGGCACATGAATACATTGTGAACTTAGGTTAGCTTTACTTGGTTTTATGAAATCAATTTCTAACAACTTCTGAATTTCTGTTTTCAAACCTTAATTTTTGAGAGGAATCACCCTATTTGGATGATGATTCACAGGTGTAGAATCTACAATGTTCATCATCATGGTAGATCTTATTTGTTCCCTTATGAACAGCTGAAAATAAGTTCTCATATTCAAATTATAGCTGTTGTACTTCTTTCTTTTCTTATAGCTGTAGTTGTGAAAGATTTTGGTCCAGATTCTTCACTATTTCTAAATTCCGAATATTAATTACACCAAAGTCACTGCAATCCCATCGCATTCCATTGCTTAACCCTTTACTGTGTGGGGCAGGTACCATTAATTGACTTATTGATTAACATGACTATCAATATACTCGAATAAATTATTTATATTTCTAGAGCATTAATGATGTATTTTATCTTCTTCATTGTTTCCTTTACCTTGAAAGGACATACTACTTAGCTTGAACAGGATTTTGAATTATGCGCAAAAGAGCCAGAACTCTATCACCAGGCTGACAACTCTCCTTTAATATTTGTCATGCCCTAATACATTTTATGAGCGAGGGAAATATTAGTTCTCCCTGCTTTACAAGCGTTTTACAACGTATGCTTGAACTCAGAAACATAATTAAGAAGATTAGTTTCCGAATCTACAGTTTAAACAATTTTTGTATATAAATAACATCAATTGTTCATGGACAGTATATCTAAAAAAATGTTCAAAAGGAATAAAACCTAATGAATCTTGAACGTATTCGCTACCAACAAACGACATTGCATGAACACATTCGTCACTATATTTTCTGGTACCAAAGCATGATGACCGAATTATATTTTTCAAAATTTGGTTAAAGTTTTATAAAGCCCATTGACTTTCGGGAGATTAATGATTTAAAATGTTGGATGCCTAGTTCATGCATAACTCGCTGGAAATTCCAGACATAAAATTTGACCCTTGATCAAATTGGACAGATTTGGGAAGGCCAAATTGTGCAACATCTTGTAGACTCGCACATTATGTTCAACACGTATCGGCTGCCTTACTTGGTCATAGGAATGGGACCTACACCACAGTTGCAGAATGCCTGGTCAAACGCAGGAATAGGTTGCAGATGAGCTTTTGTATCTCCTGATTCCGAAGAAGGGTTCTAAACAAGAAAGTGAAGCAACAATGTTACATGCATTTTGCATGTGCTCCGAACAAAGTTTGTACAAAATAAATCGAGCATTCCGTTTTGGTTGGTTGGTTGTTGATTTCTGTTTTTTACATATCAATTGGATTGGATTTTCATACCATTGACAAATGTTACTAGATCTGCAGTATTTACAAACATCACTTTTAAATGTCGATCCAAAAAATGATTTTAGATCTTGTGATATGATTAATTGACCATTAACTGACCAGTCAAAGAGGTGTCATGGGCTAGGCTAGACAGGACTTATCGAACAACAAAGGAATAGCTCGCTGAACACTAGTGATTAGCCTGTACTTCAGGTGGTATTCATGTTGTCATAAGAACCTCATTTATAATAAAATAACAAACATGTATTTGTGTGGCTTCCACTTGGCTCATAGCACTCAGAAATAAACAGGATATCAAAAGATGTTTATCCTGTTCGATATGTAGTGATTCTCGTGTGTCACTCTGATTAGAATATAGAGAATGAGTAATAAATAAGGATCACCGTGATCAATACCTCTTCATTGATGAATACTAGGACGAACATCACCTCATCAAAAGCCTGATCAAATAATTATGTCACCTAAAAGAAAATATCCCGATGAACATTATCCTCGATACATTGTTTTTCCATAGCTCTTGTAACTGCACAAACTGGGTATAAATCAGTTATTTCATTTTCAATAGGATCGAGTTTCATATGCAAGTAAGGCTTGTCAATTACAAGTGGATTACACACAATCTTATCTCCAAGTAGGTTATTGCCTAGTAATAAACGAATACCCACCATGGTTAAAGATGCCACAATTCCAACTGTCACGGGTCCTAATGAAAAATTTACACAATGCCAAAGGGCTTTAAAAAAATGCACACTACTCCTTGAATAAGGACGCTTTCATTAGAAGGGGTCTTCTCAGAAAAAGGCAGAATACCTGATAATAAAAGACTCATAGAAGCCACTAGTCCATTAAAATTTTAAGATGGGTATACTTGGCAGAATCGCCAGTTAGTGATATAGAACCTTTCAACAACGTTGGTTCATAATTCGGAAAGCTAAAACCAGACTGGGTTTGTTTGATCCAACAAATGTATTGCTTTCAATACATGACCGTGCATTTGACCTCTGAGATATAAGAACTTTTGGAATAGGTCTGTTTGAAGTCTGCTGTCTTTTTTTTTTTTGTTTTTGTTTTTTTTTCTTCAACCTGTAGCAACCAGCAATACAGCGCACTTTCTTCTTGCAGTAGGAATAGATACGGATTTTCATCAATCTTGTAAGAAATTTGATTCCTAATCGTGTGCCCGATTGTGTTTTGGAAGTTCTCGTATGAGACAGATGGGATTTTACCAAAATAATTCCGAATAGAAAATCTATTGACAAATGAATCTTTGTGAAAGTTTCGACCTTCTGCTCATCAGTGAAGGTTTTGACGTCACTGTGGACACATTCTTGAACTCTTCAAAACTATGAGTTGTCTGAGGTTAATGTAGTCGTGACCAACCGTCTTGGATGAGCAAAACCTATTTAATAATTGTTACTTTTCTCTTCAAATTTGACATGGGTTTATCCACTTTCTTTTATATTGTTCCTATACCTTTACTGATATGCATCAGGCACAAACTCATAGCCCTTAAAGATTCATTCCTTAACTACATCATAATCACCACCTGGTTGTACTGGCAGCAAAATATAAATATTACAAGAGTCCATTGCTTTCATGGCCGTCTCTAATTTTCATCATTTTATGTCCAAAGGAGGGACATATTTATCATCGTTTTCTTTAAAATATGTTCAGACCTAATATTTCTGGTAAGATCAAATATTGAATTATGCATAAAGGTGGGACTGTTTTCTACTTGCCTGCTCTAAATTTTTAATCTAAATTGAAATTCGCTTTCTTCCTTTTCTCATTCTCTCTGCATCTGTATTTCCCGATCTACTTCTTTCTTTCTCTTTGCATTTTATTAGTCTATCTTCTTTTTGTTGTCTCTCTTTCATCCTTTTGCAATTGGATTTATCTCTCTCTCTCTCTCTTTCATGTTTCTCTAGTTTAGTTGTCTCTCTTCTCTCATTTTCTCCAACTGCGTGTGTCTATTCTTTCACTTTCTTCAATTGCACTTCCTCCAACTGCATATGTCTCTCTTGTTTCTCTTTCTCCAATTGCCTTTGCTTCTCTTCTTTCTCTTTCTGAAGCGGAAGCTTATTAACACTATTTAATTTCAATTCCATTACTTTTATGTTACAGCCAGATACCAATCAAGCCAAAAGCAATTTTATTCAACATTTCTTTTCCAGCAAATATTGGCCCAACCATTTTTTTATTTCTTGTTTTATTAAAGAAGCCTTTGCCTCATAAAGATCACATTATCTGGGAAGCTTGAGCAATTCATCTTTTTTCAAGGATTCTAAACATTCCTGGGTAGGATTTAAAAATAAAGTTCTCCACTTTGGATGACATTGCAAACACGTTTTGGCCTCACAAAACATGTCTCAAATTTGTGAAACTAAATTACCTCGGACTCTGAAAATTAGAAACAATATGACTTTATATTGCAAGAGCAAAGTTTTCTGAAATGTTCTAAAGTAACCATAATCGCATAAGAGAGTCCTCATTTTTCTGTTACGAGCCTCTCGTCTGAAACTAAGTTACAGAAAAGAGCGATATGCATCAAGTTGTGTAAAATTTAACAAATAATCTATTTCCTTAGAACACAACGTGAAAGGTTAACACAAACTTGCAGAATTGCGAATTAAATCGCAAATAGTCCTAACGATTATATTATAATTCCATATATATTAAGTTACAATTTGAATTCCATTGGTGTTAAAAATAAATTACAATACTGAATGTGTTAATGTGAGCGTAGTCTCGAAGGTCATAATGAACTAATAGCCTGGAAAGTAGCAATGTGTTAACAGTATTTTCATGTATCACAATGATATGGTCCAAATGTCCTTGACTGAATTCTTTACAATTCCAAGTGTAATTTTTAGCCCCAGAATATTAATGAGCACGTTTTCTGTTTCAGTGAATAATAATTTGAATAAATAAATCCACTAAATTTGCAAATTAAACACAATAGATTAACTGATTCCGCTTCGGATATTAAGGTAGGAATAATCCTTAAATAAATACGTTTATGTGCCACTTGACCTAGGTCGCAATTTCCACTCAGGAAATTATCTTTAAACTTAATGGGGAATTTATATTTCGGTACTTTATAAGGTCAGAATCAAAACTGTATCTTTAACTCAAACTGAAGCAAACACACTGCAATTAGTTATGTTCTGAATGTTTAATTTGTAGTCATAGAAAAATATTGGTTATGTATTATTTTGTTTACAAAATAAGTGTGATTGGTCAGACAGACCATTAATTTGATCTTGGACTAAGGTCAATTACAAAATAGAAATATGCATAACAAATAATCGTTGAAAAAAGCCAACAAACAATGCAGCTAAAATACATAATAACACTCAAAAGTAAATATGTTCCAATCAGGTGATCGTTTGGCAGCGATAGGCAGTATACATTCATGTGAAATCTTTAGTTATGTTTTGCGCGTACGACGTTTGCTGTGATAAGCAGTTAATATCGAGAATGGAGACAAATCTGAAATGTGCAATATTTCCAAGGCAGGATATGAACGTCTTTTTGCTGCGTGAGAATCATCCTGTTGCAATCCAACTTTAACAAATGTGTTGATTTTTGTGCTTCATTTATTAACATACCTCGGACTAAAGAGCGAAATTCTTGGATGCTAAAAGTTGATGACATAATATGAGACCATACTCTGTCTGTAAATACCAATGCAAGTCTTATAAAAAGCGAGTTACGTCAGTAATGTAAAAAGCATTATGAAATCGGAAAAAGATGTGGAATGCTCTAACCATTATTGCTTTGTCTCTCCACTTAACTAACGAAAACTATGTGAGTTACAGATGCATGATTGTCTGTTCGATAGACAAATTCCACAACCTCATATTCCCATGACCTGGATTTTGTTTCACCAACACATGTCTAAACTTAGGTCTAGACATGACATTTGGTTGGTCAGTTTTAAACTAGAAGTAAAGGACTATATTGAATAAGGGCCATTTTCTACCCCCACTTCAAATGTCCTCATATGATGTATACTGTACACATGAGGTGGTTTACATTTATTTCTGACATCAGTTTTGTGTTCCCGTGTCCGTTGCCATGGTTACATGGTGTCAAAACACTATCAAGAAAGACATGAAAAGTTGTCAACTTTTCCATTTACTTCTCATATATAATGCTTTAATATGAGCTATTCACTCAGCTTCAAATTTTCAATATGCATTTTTATTATTTTAGAGGTTATAAAGC
>JAECUM010061682.1:0-11297 GCA_016617855.1 Megalonaias nervosa | reverse complement strand
ATATATATATATATATATATATACATATATATATATGAGATTGGACGTCAATTTCTAATGTCCAATTGCTATTACATGAACTATGTCATGGGTTCCAAAGCTTGATTTCACATTTCGAAATTGTACTGTTATTTCGTCTACATTCCAAGTGCAATAACATCCTCCTTACTGCACTCAAAATGAAATGAACATTATATTTCATAGCGTCTCCTTGATAATTACAATTGAAAGAGTTCATATTTTTCCCACACTACAATTCCAAATATTCAATGACAGAACAGAAACACACATACAGATAAGTCAAGACGGTTCTCCCTCCCTGCACAAATCAGATGTTTGTTCATCTAGAATTGATACAGATAAATCGAGTCCATAATCACAATATTTAGTAGGATCGACCAAAATACCAAACTCTATTCATTCTAAACCAAACGAAAAAGTTGTAGCAGTGCACATTCACTCACAATATGACTCTAAATTTCCATTTGAAGTAGACTAAAGCGACAATTTCTTTCGAAAGTGATGTTATCCGCGCGACTAAGTTCAAATTTAGCTGGGCGGAGCTATATGCGAATTAATATTGTTGTTGTGTGCTGATGAATCTGTGCTTGTGTATTTAGTCTAAAATCCAGCATAACTTCAGTTACTTTGTTTGTTGTCGTGTATGTTTGTTTATATAATTAAGCCTTAGGTAGAATAAGAAAATGAGCATATGATAAAAAGGTTACTGCATTAATATGGGAAAATATGAACTCGTTTTCTACTATGGATATACTGCACTCCCAAGGTCGTGCAGTATATCTATCCGAAAAAAAACTCGTTCATATTTTCCAATACAAATGCAGTATTCCTACATGGTTAGATATTCATCACCACCTTTATAATTACGATCAATTAGACGCCATTTATACTATTACAACGACCGATATCATTACCGTTACTACAGGGGGCCCTGATCGTGTCATTCTTGACAACTTAATCACACAAGCATTGTTTAAAATTTTACAGGTGATTGATTTAAGTCAACGCTACTTAATGTCGGGCTCTTGTTAAGCAATTGGTTTGTCTTTCTGTACAATGGCAAATAAATGCATCGTACATACAAATTAACAAACCATGTAAGAGATACAGGCAATTTATGTAATGCACATCAATATATCAGGCTTTGAAAATGGAATAACGTTAATGCTATCACCGTTTCTAAACTTATTTGAAAAATCACTCGGCAACAGTTCTTTCAGATCGAATACACAAAACATTAAACGAAAGAAATAAAAAAGAAAATATAATAAAAGTATAAGTCATACGATCCATTAGTCCTGAAGCCCAATGTAACTTCAGACGTTCTGCATGCTTAAAATGAAAGAAAATACCGATTGCAAAGATTATATTTTTCCGAAAATTTATAATCTCATAAAATTTACTAAAATATACATTACGTCATTTACAATATATCTTATAATGTGTCATTGGCATTTGTTGGTGTTAGATATCAACATTATTAAGAGAAACCTTATAGTATTCGACACACACACACACACACACACACACACACACACACACACACATATAACACCCAACGACGAACACACACACACACACATTCCATCCAAATCGCACTGATGCTAATACAACTACTGCTAACAACACAACCGGCAGAAATAAACTTATCAATAACACCACCTCTAAAACAACTACTATCACTGCTGCTGCTATAAGTACTAGTAATATATAAATACATTTTCTTTTCAATTTAAATGTGCAATAAAGTGGACATCTTTGTCTTCGATTTTTCTCACATTGCTCTGCTACTATTCTGAATGACTGACCCACTTGTGTAGCTGTGGCTTGCTTAGACTGATTGTTATCCATGCTTAGATCTCTGTTCTTCAATATGAGGAGATTTTGAAGTTACTCTGATATTCTATGATTTCAGCTTATTATTCTGAGGATAGCGTTCTGATTTCACAGGTTAGGTATGGCGGGATGCAACATTATTTGTCGGAAAAAAAGAAAAGGAACATCCTAATTTATACTTATATGAGTTGGAAAAAAGCGTTATCTATATATAGAACCAAGTTTTTCTAAATTATTTCAGTATGAAGGTTTCGGTCATACAAGCCTAATATTAGTATCAGGTTAGACACATTAATA
This sequence comes from Megalonaias nervosa, assembly GCA_016617855.1. NCBI lineage: Eukaryota > Metazoa > Mollusca > Bivalvia > Unionida > Unionidae > Megalonaias > Megalonaias nervosa. The sequence continues at coordinate 9,143 of JAECUM010061682.1, read as the reverse complement.
AATCTGACCAACTGAAGTAATTGCTTAATGCGTAGAAATTTACTTCTTTATTATATCATCGGTGGGAAAACCATTCGTAGGTAGTCTAAATCTCCATATTGTTTGAGTAAATTGTAGACTGAAATACATTTATTCACAAGCAATTTGGGTATTTAAATCTCTCTCTCTCTCTCTCTCTCTCTCTCTCTCTCTCTCTGAACACTACATACTGAATGCAATCGAAATGGTTGATTTAGCTCATTATTATCATGAAGCAGTCCTGGTATGTTACGCAACGAGTCACCTTGCGCTTAATTTATACAGAAGAAACACTTGCGCTTGTCAATACACAGGCACAGATCTTCAGAACATCGGAGTCGAGTCGGTTACTTCGATATCTCCTTGTCAAAGATATTTTGGCTCCCGTTTTCTTGGCATGATAGAGACAATATTATGGTAAAATATGCAAACAAGCAAAACAAAATGCAATATTGCGTTAGAGCAATCGAGTGGGATGGGTGATTTTGCGGGGTCGAATCCCGGCCGAGGCATATAAAACACTTATACAAATGGTACTAGCAGGTACCTCCCTTGGCGCTGAGCAATAAGAGGTTAATGTTAGGACTGGTCGGTCTGGTGTCAGGATAATATGACTTAGTGGGATAATTGCTATATGTCCGCGGCATGATCCCCAGACATTGCTATAAACTGCCAAAATGCGGATATGGTAGATATATAACTGAAAAATTGTTAAAGCTATGTTAAAAGTCCAAATCACACACACGCACACACACACACAAACACACACACACACACACACACAGAATGACAGATCATTTGTCAATTCAGAGAAAGTTAATTGTGAGAACTGACTTAAGTATATATACATCTTCTGTGCATGTACAACTGCGAATTCATCACTCTGTTTACAAACATACATAGATGAAAACATACATGAGATTGTCGACAAAATCCTGCTCCTCCTACGTACTATTCATTTAATCCTTTAACCAATATTATTTAGTGTAACAATATTATTTTCAACAAGGACCACATTCTACACATAAATGGAACTTAATTAGACATTATAATAGCGCCTTCGTACTCCTATATGTCTCTAAGTTCAGATTCTTTCCGGACACGGAATAAAAATGACCGAATAGGGCGACAGTTAAAAACTATTTATACTTTGCCATAAATGTCCGTCCTACAATTAAACAGGTCTAACGTCTTAATAGATGATCAGTCTACCCATTCCAGAGTAGAATACAAGAACTGTCATGCATTGTAACTAAATAATCCTTGCCAGTATTTGCTCTGACTAGCTACCACGCCAACCATGTAACAAAACTCGTGTACCCTTGAGAATAAATCCTGTTAGGAATGCCTTTTGCAGTATTATAAACACTTTATGACTAAATAAAGTATCTCTCCTAATTGTTGTCGCCCTTGTTTCATAAAGTCAGAATATCTTTGTGACCCACTTCTTGCTTATCACATATAACGTTGTCCAAAATGGTGTTAGCTGATATGTTCAAAATTCTTTTATTGTAATACAACCGTACAAAAGGACATTCTATATTCAATCGATTGTTTCAGTTTCGAATTCGTTTTGAGAAAAATAGTTGGAATCAGTTACCACTATGATCTGGAGCTTTACCACCTGTAATACTTGAACACATCTTGAATGAAATATACTGTCATATGATAATAATAATATTTGAATTCAAGTTCTTTCATCTCATTTATTGTACTTCCCCTGCAGTATGGAAATTATGTCTTGAATTCCCCATATATCATTGTCATCCACAGCGTCATTATCTTGTCCTGCTTTGACTTGACTGCTTGTAATGCCACAAGCTGGAGCGGAGCTTGAGCATACATGAGCCGCTGTCAATGCCATAGCTGGACTTTGTTTATTCACATTACGCTATTTCTCACGTATGAAATTCAAAAAACACTTATATTCTTCTTCCATCTGGTCGTACATCAAACGTTTCAGTAATAAGACTAGGAATGTATTTCATCCTGATGGTGGAACATTAACATTATAATGAAGGTCAAGTTGACACCAGATGCAAATGCAGAGCTTTTTCATAGTAAATAATACATGTAGAACATAAGGTAATCAATACATTTTCTTACACATTGAAAGGTACAATGAAAAGGACATCTTTGTCTTCGACTTTACTCATATTGTCTGCTAATATTCTGATTAACGGACCCACTTGTTTGGCAATGGATTGCTCAGACTGATTGTTGTCCATTCTTAAGTCTTTGTTCTTCGATAAGAGGCGATTTTGAAGTTACTCTAATATTCTATGATTTCAGCTTATTATAATGAGGATATCGTTGTGATTTCACATGTTAGGCTTGGCTGGATGGAAACATTATTTGTTGGGAAAAAGGAAAAGAACATCCTAATTTATACTCCTGTGAGCTCGAATATCCATATACAGAACCAAATTATTTCGGTGTAAAAGTTTTGGTCATACGAGCCTAATATTAGTGTCAGGTTAGACACATTGATAAATCTGACCAGCTGAAGTAATCGCTTAATGCGTTCAGACAAAGTTGCGTTTTTGTTATATCATCGGTGGGAAAACCATTTGCAGCTAGTCTAGATCTCTCTATTGTTTGGGTGAATTGTAGCATAAAATACATTTCCTCACCAACAGTTTGGGCATTTAAGGCATATTTTTTCATTACTCACTGTTTACAAAATGGTCACTAAACCGATGACCTACTTAATCACGGACTTCAATGGCCATGCCAAAACGATATACCACTACTCTGTGTTTTCCTAATAATATTAAAAAAGAAATTATTTATATTTATATTCAATACCATCTGGCATGACTAGATCGTCTGCCGCGACGAAACAGTTAACGGTTTTGTGTACATCAACAAAAGAACAGTTATTATCATTGTCATTTATACTGATCGGCCCACAATTTGACTGTTTCGATATTATTCACCTTCGATATAATTAGAACCATTTCATTCTATTGATTAATGGTACAGTAGTGCCTTTATCTATATTGTCATGGCAAATTGAAAGCAAGAGCGAGCGTTTTGCTGCTGACATAAAAAGATTAAGTCACATTCTAACTTCAATTGTTCTTTAAATAAATTGGCAGTCTGGTGGTAATTATAGCCATGAACATAGTCCATATTAGATCAGTAAGCTGAAGATTTAGTCAAAGAGGTAAAGAAAATTCTTTTAGTTAAAAGAGCAAACATGGAAGCTAGTTTCATTTGCTAATTGGTTGATTGATTAGCTGATCGATTTAGTGATTGATTTGTTCATCAATTATTTCATTTTCTTGATTATGTTTGAATCCCATTAGGAATCGACTTATTCACAAAAGGAAACCAAGGTACTTCAATACATTACTAAAGTAGATAGGAAGATGGACGCGCTATTAATCAATATAGTAGATATAAAGAGACACACACAGAAACAAAACTACATCGGTCGTAAGATAGACACATAAACAGATGTGTGGATGGGAGATGTATTTATTATGGACAGATGAATAAATGTATGGATAAATATACATATAGGGTGATGATAAGATTAAGTATAACCTTTAAGAAAGGACGATTGTAAATACTGGTATATCAGTGATGTTCTCTCCCGTTATGCTTAATTGTGATTGGATCACTCATTCAAGTTCATATAAAGCAGAAGGAACGTCACGTGATCTTAAAAGCACCATCATTTAGTTATCATATTTGACAACAAAATTCTTCGTAAAATCTTAGATGATTACTACTGAATAAATAATGAATTCATTGTTTACTCAATTCTTTACTCGGTAGTCAAGGTTATTCATAAGCAAATTAAATAAAGACAAAAAATGAAGAAAATGTAAGGAAAAGCTTATACTTTAGTCAATATTTGTTTATTTAATTTTTCTTTGAAGAAAATCACACATTTCATTCTTATTACTTGTACTTCCCCTAGAAAGTAAATGTGTATTTCCCGATACCTGGACGCTCTTAATAACTAATCTCCGTACATGGCACCAGTCTGCCCATTGTCTTTGGGCAAACATCAAAAATTAATAACTGGAAATCTGATAATAGCACTGATGATATATAGCAAACCAATTTTCATGCTGTCAATAAGTTTGTAAAATATAAATATTATACGTTCGTGTAGATGTGACATTCCTACAACAGCGTAAATTATTTTTTTTATCATAACTATAGATACAAAAATAAAACATATACGTAAGACCAGAAACTAACACTAAATTTATCCTGCCATCCATCCCTATATACATGCCCTCAAACATACATGTGTTATGAAGTACTCTCCTTAATCTCCTTTACCTTTAATCACTTTCATTTCATGCTTCAATTTACCTGGTGAAAACTATTACATTCTTCTATATGACATACATAGGAAAAGGATTCACTACGATGAACTTTTGTTATAAGATAAAACACCACCTAGGGCAAATGTTTAGTTGGGCCCGAGGATAGTAACATCCATATAGCAACCTAAATATTGACTTTCAATTCCGAACTATTAATCCTTTAAATTTTGATCTATTTATGTTCCTTAATTCTCTTCTTGTTACTCTGTTTGATCTACCGTGTAATGGCAGTACGTTAAATGTGATCAAATAAATCTTGCATGCACGTTTATCTTTATAACTCGTGTGTGTGTGTGTGTGTGTGTGTGTTTGATTGTATTTGCTAATTGACCCTTACCGTTAAAGTCCAATAAACGTAGAAAGCCAGTTCATTGTCAGTTTGAAAATTTCTGTATTGAGAACCTTATCTTTTGGCAGGTGACCAAGTTTGGTACCTCCATACTTGTTTCTGTTTCTTTCAATTCTAAACAATATATATGAATCCTTACTAGCTGTTTAATGTTTACCAGTAGTTAAATGGGTCATCTGTATTATCCGCATTGTCATGGTACTTTAAGACTTATGCATAGTTCATGTACATTGATCATGTTATGCCCTTGAACTTTTTTAAGAAGAACATATAGATCGAAAGATAGATGAGTATATACATTCACCTCCAATTTTAATGCATTTGCTTGTACATAGACAAACATGCAGATGACAGGTAGTCATAGAAGTAGATAAACAGATAGGTAAAAAACTGATAGAGAATTAAGCTGACAAAAAGTTACATTTTCAGACAGGAAAGTAACGTTTACGGTAATGGCTATTTTTGTTTTTAAGGTCAAGAAACAATTTACATTGAAACGCAAGAAAGAAAGTTTTATTTTAAAATTACACTGTTAATATGCAATTATACTTACACATATATGGTATTGGAGCTAAACTAATTATGGGACAAGATCGAAGTCATTGATAATATTATTGTTATCTGAATTCGCTTTATTCTATATCTAAAATTCTTTATGTAAACGCTTCATGTCTAATATTCAGTTCTATCTCATTTAATATTTTTAGTACCAACACAAATGATAACTTCTAGCTTTTTCCATTGAACTAAAATTATTATTGAACTATTTTCTTAGTACTGAATATATTCCACCCTAATACAGTTGTTGATGTTTTCACCATAACGATTGCTCTTACTTTTGAGTTTAGATCATTTACCCATGAAATGTGTTTTCATACTAAAGGTGATACAGGTTAAATGAATGCAATGGTTCACGAGCAATAAAATGAAGTCTGGTGAAAATTTTATCAAACATATCCATTTGGCGTACGACAACGTGCTATTGCTTTCTTTCTCTCCCTCATCTTCACTCTTTCATCGGGTAGAGCTCATCACAAGAAATGGTTACCAACAACCATTATTATGGAATGCCAGGAGGCACCATGATCTCCTATGTTGTCTGCTCCTGCTTCAATAAACTATTCCGTTCATTTCCTTAGCTGTGGCACAGACATTGTTTTGAATACCTCCTAACGTAATGTCATCCACAGCGTCCCTAGCGTTCAATAAACTATGCCGTTCATTTCCTTAGCTGTGGTATGGGGATTGTTTTGAATACCTCCTAACATAATGTCATCCACAGTCAGCGTCCCTAGCGTGTCCTGTTCTGTGAGAACTGTTTTCAATGTCACAACCTAGAGCGGAGCTAGAACACAGGTGAACCGCTATCAATGCCATAGCTGGACTTTTTTCGGTCACATCCTGCTATTGCTCAAGTATGTAATTCAAAGCAGGCTTATATTCTTCTTTCATCTGGCCGTACATCAAACGTTTCAGTAATCAGTCCAGGAATTTATTTTATCCTCATGTTAGTGCATTAAAATTATAACGAAAATCAAGCTGACAACATATGCAAACGCAGCTCTTTTGTTGTGGTCAATAATACATGTAGAATATAAGGTAATCAATACATTTTCTTGCACATTGAAATGTACAATAAAATGGACATGTTTGTCTTCGATTTTTCTCACGTTGTTCTGCCTCAAGTTCGTCTGCTAATATTCGCAGGGAATGACCCAGCTGTTTAGCTCTGGTTTGCGCAGAATCATCGTTGTCCATTGCTTAAATCTTTGTTCTTCGAAATGAGGAATTTTTGAAGTTACTCAGATATTCTAAGACTTCAGTTTATTATTCTGGGTATACCGTTGTGATTTCACATGTTAGGTATGGCAGGAGAGAAATATTATTTGTCAGAAAAAAGGTTAAGAACATCCTAATTTATAATCATGTGAGTTGGAATAAAGCGTTGTCTATATATAGAACCAAGTTCTTCGAAATTATTTCAGTATAAAAGTTTTGGTCGTACGAGCCTAATATTAGTGTCAGGTTAGATTGATAATTCTGACCAGCTGAAGTAATCGCTTAATGCGTTCAGACAAATTTACGCATTTATTACATCATCGGTGGGAAAACCATTTGCAGGTAATCCTTGTAAGGGGTGAATTGTGGAATAAAGTACATTTCTTCACAATCAGTTTGCGCATTTAAATCTTTGCTTGTCTGTTTCTTTGTCTGTGTCTGTCTGTCTGCCTGTCTGCTGTCAGTCTGTCTGTCTCTCCGTCTCTCCTCTATATTATACGCATCAGAATGGCTGATTTATCTCATTACAATCATGAAATATTCCTGCAGTCTTATGTGAAGAGTCACTCCGAGCTTTATTTATAGGACGAAATACACTTACGCTCGCTGATACACAAGGACAGAAATTCTGAACATCGGACTCTAGTCGGTTCCTTCGGTGTGTCCTTCTCAAAGATATCTGGCTCTCATGTTCTTGGCATGATGTAGACAATATTATGTTAAGGCAAGCAAACAAGCAAAACAAAAAAAAATATTTTGAATGAAATAGAACGATAGATCATTTGTCAGTTCAGAGCAGGTAAAACTGGCATTGTCTCACACGCTTTATATGTAGAAACACGTTAGATAGAGATAGAGATATCAAGCCTACCACCAAGCCATTTATAAATAATCAATTCAGCTTCCATCAATACACTTTTTTCTCATTCTGTATACCTATTTATCTGACTGGCTAGTTTTCGTACTATTTTGGATTTTGAGTCTTTCTCTTGTCTCTTAATTTAACTAATTCGCGAGCATATATCTATGCATTAATATACTAAGTTCTGTCTGAATCAGGCGAAACTTAAATACCTTTGTCAAGAATAACCGAATGAAATATTAAATTAGCAAACCGGGGTAGTCATTCGGTTAATAAATCAATTAATTCATTATTGCACCCAGTCAATAATGACAATATTGGGCAAGACTTTCATGTGCTTTTATGGCCCAATCAGATTCAAAGACGGTGATATATTAACATTTTGTCATATCCAAAATACTAATCCGTAAACACTGTGCTTAGCGTACCAAGTATGTGATAATTGTTATATAAGTAACATTTGTAATATTGCCTCGTGTTGTCACAAATTACGTCATAATGTCATGCAAAGTTACGGCGTAACAACCGCGGCAGCCAAATTAATTTTAGAGTCATATTACTACACAATTCTATAGTTGTTCTTGGTTGAGTTTATCTACAATAATTCTTTTCGTGAACGACTAATCGTATGACCTGCTAAGAGCATTGCATATGAGATTCATCTATTTAGTGAAATATAATCATTTGTGGAGAACAATTAACCTATTGTTAACGCCGACTTCAAAGTAGGGTAGTATTACATAGAATGTTTATTTAGAAATTAAGTAAGACGAACGCATGTGTTTGAGAGAGATCAATGTATGATCAGTGATACGGAGTAGTTATACACAGTGGACTCACCGTATCGTTGAAGTCGTATTACTGTATATTTTTTGCGGAAAGTCTAATTGAACGAATTAAAAACTCTCAGTCCAAAGCAACACCTCCTATTGATAATAACATCGAGATATCGGCGGCAGGCGTGCATGTATCGTGACGGATTTTCATGCAATATTATATTAAGTTTGTATGAATCAATGCATACTGATTCAACTATTCACCTTGACTGGAAACGCTTCTATAAAGAACAGATATGAGCTTTTGCATCTTCTTGAAATAGAGCTGTATGTCCAGTTACATGGAAAAAAAATAAAGACATTTATGTATGTTCTAGCTATTTATTTATGTGTCTGCTAAGATCTACTGTTTAACAAAGAAAAAACAAAAGATACTACACGGCACATGTTTATCAATCCTATGTAGTCACACTAAGTGCTTGTCAAATACCCAACTTTTTCATGTCCTTTTCATTAAAGAAACTAACATAAGAAATTACTAACTTACCATCGTGACAATGGGATGTTTGTAGTGATGATGGTATTTTAATATTTATGATACAACAAGAGAAAAATATCTCTACTATGCTATACATACTGACACTTCAGTCATTCATTTAATACATCTAATCTCAGACATGTAAACCGTACACCTCATCTTTTTTAATGTATGTAAAATCCCATACCCCATATAATTAAATTTCCGAACGTATTAGCACGATCTACATCCACTGGACTGCCCACAAAAGACTCAACTTTCATGCGTGTATATTTAATAGTATGGGAGGGGTCTACGGACCCTAGTTACATCCGCTCTAACGCATGCGCAATATCGCGGCCGATCGCGACAAGGTGGCTATACAGAGGAAATTGCGAATTACTTTGTGTATCTATTGGATGAGACCTGTATATCAATGTACATGCATAAAATAGATTTTTATTTCATATATGGAAGGATATATCTATCTGAT
>JAECUM010061681.1:0-15260 GCA_016617855.1 Megalonaias nervosa | reverse complement strand
ATATCCTCTTGGGCTATAATAAATGGATTCCATTATAATAGTTATATAATTAATTACCAGGCCCTAGCATTATTTTACTTTTCATGGCAGATTTTACTAGAAAACTAGCTAATTTATCTCTGACAGATTTATTAGGTATAGAATTTAATGCATGAATCAATTTTACATCTGCGAGATGCCTTTGTTGTAAATCTTTACTTTTATACGCAACGTCATGAACATGACACGCTTTATCAATATTATTTATTGGATACTCTCTGGTCTTGGTTGATCTTGATTATCAAGTCGGATATCAAGTCGAGTTCCGGGACCGCAATAATTATATCCGGGTAAATGTTTCTCACCGGGGTATTTAGCCCACGGAGTTCCTGGTAATTTTCCTAATAAAGCGGCTATATCTCCACCTATCTTTGTTTTAACAAATTTGTATTTCTTCGTGCCACATTTTACACATTTGCCCGTCAGAGCACGTCGTTTATTTTTTGTTGTTATTGTAGTTAATTCAGCAGTGGGTGTAGATGCTCTACATCGAACACAATATAGACTCATATTTTTATTATATGGATATAATTGACCTTTCGGCGACACGAAAACAGGAGAGAGTGAAGCATCACCCAGCATTACCAAATTCGATAAGGATGATTATAATAGGTCCATCTGGATCGGGTAAAACACAACTATTATTAAATTTAATAATGCGGTGGTTAAAATGGAGTAAATTGTATTTAGTAGCACCATCTGTAGATGATCAACACTGTTACGAAGTACTTAAAGATTTGAATGAAAATGCAAAATTGCTGAATGAAGATGGTGATGATGTTGTTGATTTTATTACCGATATTGATGAGGCTCCATCTGTAGATGACTAGATGGATTTATTAATAATTTAGTGGTGTACGATGACGTTATGTTGGACAGACAAACAAATCCAGCTAGAATATTTTCTCGAGGTAGACACAAGAATACAGATGTTATATACGTCACTCAGCGTTATACACAAATACCTAAAGTGATCAGAGACAACTGCAATATTTTAGTAATGTTTAATGGAGTAGATAATTATACTCTACAGAATATTTATTATACTTGGTGTTCAGGGGATATGGATATGATGAAGTTCAAAAACTTTTTTGCTCAAGCACAAGCTGTTCCGTTTGGATTTATTACAATAAATCTATATGATCCAAGATCTAGATATCGTGTAGGTCTAGATAAAATCTTTGGTTAATTACAGCAGCAGGCAGGGTGAATGACAAAAATTAAGTGACCCGCCGAGCAAACTAAACGCATTATAACATAAAAAATAAAAAATCAAAAATAAAATAACAAAAATGAGCTAAACCGAACGATTTATTATTCGTTTTTCAAACTATACGGTAATAATAAAAGTTAGGAGGTTCGGTTTAGCGTTATTGACCTTATTTTTCAGCCTCTGTAGGAACCTTTATTTTTGTAAAATAAGGTCTCGTACAAAGTGGTCTGTTCACCCTGCCTGCTGCTGTTCCTCTGGAAGAAACTGAATAACAAATATGGTCACAGAATAAACCTTTTTATGACTGATACAGTTTAATTATGCATCTATGCTTAAACTGACAACGTTTGCAGTGACATGATAGAAAATATTAAACCTTATGTCACTAATGATTACGCAGGGTCAGCAAGTTCATCAGACCACAAATAAAGAAAAATATAACGGGAGGTGAAGTAAATGACACAATTAAATATGTTTGTGCTGCTTAACCTCTATTTGTTTAGGACTGATTTTGAATAGGTTAAAGAAACAGATGATAAAATGAAACTGCATTTTTACATGTGCACGGATTGTTCGTTTAATCATGGTGAGCATGTCAGGAAATGAAACTGCATTGGTCTTATCGTTGTGAACTTTAAAACAGAGGACATAACTAAATATGTTTAATTTTTAAATGCTCAATCGAAATTTATTAAGTAAATCAAGATATTGTTGATCAGCGGTCAATTAGGTAGATTGTGAGAATTGTTTTTACTTTGGACTCTAAGAGTTTCTGCTCTACTATGGCTTTAGCTTGCAAACCGTTAAAAATTAGTTCAACAAGGTAGAAGCAAACCTGTGAAATCTAAAGTAAACATTTTATAATTCAAAAATACCCCAGTGTGCCAGACTGGATAGAGTTCATACTAATATTTTACCGTGATTTATAATTATAATTTATAATAATATCGAATACATGTTTTCATCGACTATGATTTATGAGCCATAGAAACTAAATAAACAGGCATCATACACGAACTTAAATTTTAAGGTAGATCACATGACCTTGATGAAACCATGGATAAATGAGTCATGTGTCAAGGCACGTACACAAAATAACGCCTACACACTTTCTACTGCACTTGATAGTGTTGAAAAGGCAGAATATTGATATCTTGATCCTATCTAAAGACGGTACAATACATAACTACATGTAAACTTAACTGCATGCATGATTAACCGTATCGTACATACATATATACATATATACATGCATGCACGCACTCGCGCTCAGGCAAAGTATTTAGCATACACATAAAATAAAACTTTTTTTTTACTATAAATTGCCTTCTACGGTTTGCGGCGTATGTAATGATGGATTAATTTTTTTTTAAATGGTTGCGCCGTTAACGAATATATGCGAATTAGCTCATGTGATTACCCGATACGGAATGATCACTGAGCTCCGTAGTTAGGAATCAGTATCAGTGTTTTTGTTCCTTTTAATAACACATTGAAGACATCGTTGGCTTTATCATGCCTAGAGAATGTGCACTTCGTGTCTTTCCCCATGGACACACAGAGGCAGCCAACCCGGGCTGCCTAGGACAGGTATTGAATTTGCGATCCTTGGATTTCGAGTCTGATGCTCTACCAACTGAGTTTCCGGCGCTCCTGAATCAGTGGAAAATTTTAAAAACTGACATGAAAGGTTGGACATGGGTAAAGTCACATAACTGTTTTGGAATTTTGGAAAAGTAACCAGTAAGAACACATACAAATCAAACCTGTAGTCAGTCTTGAGGAAGAGGGGCGAGGTGGGGTAGGGTAGGGGTAAATGTGTTTGTGTGTTTGGGATTTTAAACGCAGCTTTAACAAATTTTCAGTTCATATCGCTACGATGTCTGCAGTGTGGCAGTTTATAGTGACGTCTAGCACTTGGGGATCATGCCGCAGACGTGTAGCATCATGTCCCATCCAGTCACATTATCCTGACACCAGACCGACCAGTCCTAACACTAACCTCTTAATGCTGAGCGCCTGGCGAGGCAGCTGTTAGTACCATTTTTATACGTTTTTGATATGACACGGCCGGGGTTTGAACCCGCGACCTCCGGCATCCGAGGTGGACGCTCTAACCACTAGACCACCGGAGCGGTCAGGGAGGGGTAGGTAAGGGGAAGATATCATATCATCTGCTGATTCACAGTGATCAAAAAGAGCAGGAATATTAAACAGATGTACTCGTCATTTCATAATGACATATAGGTTGTTTGTTCTTCATTGTCATTTATAATATATCAAGTATGTTGTTATGACTTACATGTATACAAAACCATGGTTATACTAATCTTCTTAATAACCATAGATCGATGAATGTATATTGGCCTCGATCATACTAACACTGATACATCCCCCCAAACAAAATTAGTTTGCCCACAAGTAAAAGCTTTTATAAAGATGGCTGATCAAGGCTGTGAAGTGAAAAAAAACCCATATAGTTACTCTTCTTTCTGTTCGTATAATTGACGCTTAAAATTAGTGGACATTTCAACTCGTGTGCAATTTAATATAAAATACTGAAATCAGATTCAATTTAATATGTCTCATCCTGTCACAGCTTGGGGAAAGGTCTCTAACACTGCTAATGTACTGCATGACTAATTCACAGTCAGATATTCGATAGCGCATATGGGTTGAGAAAGGATAACTGGCTGATACATGTACTTTTACCTGTGGAAAATTCACGCTCAAAGCTTAATTACTTCACCTGAAATGTTGACTGATAGTTGTAACTCTTTTACTTGAGTAGTCTAGTTAATTCACAGCTAACACTATAAGAAAGGTAACTACCACAAGATGGAATATATCAGGTATTAACGCAGGAAAAGAAAATTTTCTTTTTATTTTATACCAAACTTGCTACAGAATCGAGATTTAGAAGATTAAATTCACTATTCGGCACTACACGCTAACCCCAACCCCCTTTTCGTAAATTAAAACTTTCATAGCCCGATCATAAAAATATTAGTGACTTAAGTAAGCGGTAGGATTGGGTTGACCTAATCTGTCGCAGTAAATTACATTTTTGTCATTTTGTAAACTATTTGACCCTATCTGAAAACAACGCAAGTCTTATTCAGCAATGCAACACTGCAGGTTTGTCGTTGTTGTCAAGTAAGTAAGGGGAAATAACTAAGTTATACGCGAATGGCGTCTGGTTAGATTACTTTATCAAAGATTAATATTCATGTCTGAAATGTAAGGCAGTTTCTATTTAATTGCTGTAGCTCGCAAAGTGCTCGTTTTTGTTGTTGCAGGTACAACTTTTGTAGACACACACAATCAAGTGTCGTATGGCATGATAAGAAATATTTCGCCAGCAAGTCTCTATATTTCATCCTATATATATATATATATATATATATATATATATATATATATATATATATATATATATATATATATATATATATATATATATATATATGTATATATATATATATATATAGAGAGAGAGAGAGAGAGAGAGAGAGAGAGAGAGAGAGAAAGAGAGAGAGAGAGAGAGAGAGAGAGAGAGAGAGAGAGAGTGGGGTGGGGTGGGTGGTATAGGGAGACAGAGACAGAGTCTACATTAGTTATCACCCCATTCTCGCCTTATTGCTAACAAATTGCCCAGAACTGATTTAACGACTTTTTAATTATCCCGTCATACAGCCACTTCAGCTATTTGATTCCCTTGTGTAACAAGATAACCGGGTTGGGGTCGGATTATAACAAAGAACACTTTTGATGGTGACAAAAATAAAATTTTTATTTATGAATGATTCAATGAAAAAGACTTTGATTCACGCGCCGACGAAATCCAAATATTGGATATTTAACAAAATATGCACGAACCTGATAATGTATTGCGATTTTAATGAAATGTGAACTAATATGCAAGAAAAAACCTTAAACAGTAAAAAGGTACAATGTTTAATGATTCAAAGTGATTCCACACAAACAATGGAAAAATGATTCACGTTAATATCGACAATTTCCGCACGAAAATGATATAGTTCACTCAAATAATGAAATATGAAACGTTTTCACTCAGATAGTGAAATATGGCGAGTTTTCGCTCAGATAGTGAAATATGATATGAAACATAGGGACATGTATCTTGCGGAATCGAATACAAATCCGAATTGTCTTTTCAGCCCCAACGCTCTGTCGAATGGCTGAGGAGCCACCACGAACGGTCTACCCTCCTGGTCTGCCTAAAGATCCGTACAATCTCGTGTTCTCTGCAGACCCGTTGGTCCAGAAGCCTTGGTTCTTCACAGAGTGATAACCTTTATCTTCTTCCGGGCCAACGCCACCCCCCGACAGCAGCACACTGGATATAACACAGCCCAAATTAGCACCACGGCTAAACAACGCCTACAGTACGGTGCATATACGGAGATACAGCATAACTATCACTCCGTCCCTCCTTCAGTCCTTCAGCACTACACTCAGCAATCACCAGCCACCGGCCATCAATCAGTCAATCAATCACCAATCAGTTAGCTCTACAGCTGGAGATCGCGTGTCATAAAGTGGACTGCTCACTGACAAGACTCTTCGTAATGTGATGTTTTTCTCTACGAGGAGGTAAATTATACACAGGCCATGTAGCCATACACTGCCTGTACACTCAAGGTATATCGGTTTTCCCATCGTAAGCACTTTGCTCGTGCAGCATGGCATGAACCGAACTCACCATTTCGAAATAATATACGATAAACGTAAACCACCCTCGGGCAACGCTGTACACCAAAACGAAATCCGAATACATGTATATAATCCAAATAATACATAAACGATAGATATATACAATTCCGTGACACCTTGTCAATTCCCTGGCAATTTAATCTCCAGTCATACATCCACCCTTGCTTACCGCCATCTGCCAGCCTAATCTTTGGAGAAAAATAATTTTTTTAAAACTTTCAGACATATGATTTGTAATATATAACAATAATCGGAAATTCGCTCCGAAATATAGAATATCTCATATGGAAAACCTCACTGCACATATAATTTAAACTATATACGGGTGTATTTTTGAGATATGGATTTCCGGCACCATAGCAAAATCTTGTTCACTTTATGGAAACATCTAGAATCACCAAAACGATGACCCTTTATTTACAAAAAAAAAAAAAAAAAAAAAAAAAAAAAAAAAAAAAAAAACCCCATAGAGTTCGTGTGACACGAACATTTGCTATGGGCTTTCTCTAGTGTCCCAAATGTAGGAGCGGATCAAGTAATACTGTTTAAAGGAAGCGTAAACAAGCAGATAAGAGATAATTTGGAAGGAACTCCTAGTGGGGCCCAGAAGCGAAGCCCAAAGAAACTCCAACTTTTTATGTGTTTCCATTGCATAATTTTAACCATCTAGCTAAAGAAAGCGTACTCTGGGAAACGTTGCGGATCTTTTGCAGCCATTCCCCTCCGAACCGCCCCATTTAAGTTCATTGACCCCACCACTACAGGCCGCAATCGACATTTTGTTCACTGTGAGATTTCTTTTAGAATTCATCCCTGTTCCTGAATACATGCATATAATCAAATCATTTCAAACTGAAGTCGACCAAAATAGTTTTACCTAATTGCTCAGAGAACATGAACGACTACTTTTTACTTACACGTGTAAGGCGGTATTCCTTGCCTTGAAAGACTGAGTGGAACAAAGGGATACATGTACGTCATTCCCAAATTATCTCTTTAATTTAATATAAGCTCGGGATACATGAGAAGTTCTACACAATGGTAATAGGTGGTGAAACAGCGTGTGGTAAATTTATTTAAAAATTGATTGATTCATACATTAATTCATTTATGTGTTTGTTAATATTGTTTGAATAAAAATGTGTGACAAACAGCCTCTCCTTGCGTGATTTGTTTGATATAAAAATGTGACAAACAGCCTTGATATAAAAATGTGTGACAAACAGTCTTTCCTTGCGTGATTTGTTTTATTTCTGCAGCATAATAAAAGAACCTTTTCTATATCAAATGATAAAGTGGATCAATTTTAAGTGTATACGTTTCATTAAAATAATTTAATACCATAGACGTCTGTGAAAATGTTTTAAAAATATATCCTTCCTGAAATTCAACGCTACGACATGCAAAATGTGTACGGAAGATAACTCATGTCGAAAGGAAACAATTATCTAGCAGATTAGTCCACCATTCACTGTCGGTCTTACATTAGAAATGCTATGGAAGTCCTACTGAGTACCGTTTATTTCTAAGGCATTTGACTCACCACAGTCTGCTTCCCAACAAAGTTTCTGTCCCCTACAGCTAACTTGTTAACAATGTCAACTGCTCGTGTCTCCTCTCTAGACTATATTGTATTCGATAGTATACTGTTACAACTCTATTGTCTTAATCTAAGTAACAGAAAAGAGCGAAAGCCAAACAAGTTTGGTAAAATTCAATAAATAATTTATTAGAATACAAAGGGAAATTGAAAAATAACTTACCGTATTGTGAATTAAATCTCAAATAGTACTAAACGTTCCATTACAAGTCCAAATGTATGATGTTCTGATTGATTTTCAGTGGTATTCCGAATAAATTCCTATATTGAACGTGTTGATTTGCCCGTGATCTCGAACGTGTTAATGTGCCAATAACCTGGAGTGTGATAATGTGTTAACAGTCTTTTGATGTATCACAATAATTATAATCAAAATTATTCCTGTTTGATTTCACTATAATTCCAAATTAATGTTTTAGTCCAAGAATATGATTGAGAAATTTTGTAATAACTGTGAATAATAATCTGAATAAAAATCCACCCAAATTAAAAAAACTGAGCACAACAGTAAGATGAATTCTGCTTCAGATGTTAAGGCAAGAATGAGTAAAACAATTTTTAAGTAAACAAGACCGAATGTGAATGGGGGACTAATTGTAGGCTAGTTTCCTTTATAAAACATTCAAAGTTGTCAAAATGTGTAGGAATTTCCAGGTGAAAAACTTAATGTCCTAAACTCAGATTCAAATAAAAATGTTTACTAGTAATAATGATCTGAATATTTTAATCCGCACTCATACGAAAAGATTAGCTATATATTTTGTTGTTTACAAAATAATTGTTACTGGTCATATACACCACGACAAAGTCAAGTACAAAATATAGATGTACATAATATATAATCATTAAGAAGATCCAACAAACATAACAAATTAAGTATTCAAAGCACTAATTTGACATAAACTTATTGCAATAGACAAGTTTATCCCAGTCTTACTGTATTCGCAAGAAACTAAATATTTATCGTAAGTATTTAGAAACACTTTTAGTTAAAGTAAAGGTTTAAAAGACGAATTTACCTTGATAAATTTAAATTCAGAAAAAGATCAATACATGCATACATACATACATACATACATACATACATACATGCAAACTATTTATTTTAAAACTGATATATTTTGTCCTAATGTGCAGCAAAAACGTCACATGTTCTTTCATGGCTTGACCATGCAGTGACATTATCAAGTTTATTATGCCAAAAGTTGCAGGAATTTTATTTTACAAATTACAATTTTTCGCTCTACTGGACATGCATTAACACAATAGCACAATAAAACACTTTAAAATCACTGACTTCGCCGATTTCAGAAAAATGCAGTGCCAACAATGTTGATTGACATAATACATATAAATAATTTAAGACGATTTCATGATAACTAAACGGAAAGGTTTGGAGTTATGAAGATTTGAGATTGTCCATGTTGTAACGCACACATTATCTTTGTGATCTGCTGGGTTGGATAAACATCACGCCAACTGACCCCAAACTATCAGCTCTATTTCGCTTGCACTCGTCGTTGGGTTCACATTTCCCTAGTTTTACGGAGCTTGCACAAACACGGAACTCAGTGTCCCAGCGTTCATCTAGATTCCACGGTTCTATGTCCATCTCGATTATGTAAAAAATAACTGGGAGCATTCGTGGTGAAAGAAATAAAAACAAAAAACAGCACCCTGATGCAGGCCATTCCTGTTGATGGTAAGTCCATGGGGGATTCACGCAATCTCTCCAAGGCTGAACCACATTGTGGTAAACTATCTGAAGGCATCATCCACGTGCTCTCAATATGCATCTTAGACGAGAGACAATCCCTTTTAATATGCTGGCATGCACTATCACACCTACATGTAATAAATCCTGTTGGTAGTGAGTCCTACCGGGAGTCACGTATTGTATCCTATCGAAAACCACACTGGCGTAGACCACACGAAAGCAGCATCCTGGAGCTCTTGATACACATTTCAAACAAAAGACCGAGTACTCTCAGATTAAAACAGTGATAGCACACTATGAGTTGACGTGGCCTTGGCCTATTTATTAACCACGCTGCACGCACCTCTAGGTGATAGCACCCGTTTAATGCAGCCCCAGAAGATTGAAGATTTTACTTCATTAAATGTGATAACGAAACGTGGAGAACACTTTCAATCGGTGTAAACGGAGTCTCATGGGCATATAGTAACAACAGTGATCTGTCAATAAATAACGTGTTTATCATTGCCGCTGCAGACAGCAAATTGTGTGGGGGCCTCAACATCAACGCACAAGCGCCGAGAATTTCAGCCACACTGACTATTTTCGCCCTCTTCAATTAGAACCAGCGCTATACTAATTTAAAATAAAGCTATGGGGGAGCCACCAGATTTAGAGGAGGAACGTAAATCATTGGTGCCGCCTACCAATCCTGCGATCGACAGGAAAGACAAAGTATTGGTGCAGATCGCACAAAAAGTGCAAGACATCGACAAGGAATGCAAACCACCGGAGAGTATCTGCGCCTCTTTGGGGTTGAGACTTACCTGTTTTTTTCAGATTGGGGTGGAACGATGATGCAAAACAGATAAACATCGGATACTGGAGCCACCCAGGGCATCCTAAACCAACCCGCGAGCACCTACGGTTAATTAAGCTTTCGCTGTTGGAACAACAACCGAAAATATTGTCTTCGGGTGTCTAGGACACGAACGCTACTACATTAAGGACGTGATATTTGTTTGGGAAACATTCTCGCAAATAACTTTTCCATCGGAGTATGTATGATGGCCATCTATTACTCGTCACACAAGAAACAAGAAAATAAAACGTTCAAATTATAGAGGCATTACAATGACGCAATATTCGGCGTTCAATGACCTGCATGACTTTCGGCTGAAAACAAAATCTGTATGGCTGAAGAATTTCTTCGTGCAGAAGCTGGACAATGGCCTGCCGTGTACAAAAACTGTGTTTGTTCCTATCTCTTGTCTTTTGAAGCTTCCGAGAAACGAAACACATATTGTACTTGTGATACCGATTTTGGGTTACAGGAAATATTGTGTACGAAATTATTTTCGTTAATGTTCTTTTTCTTTCAAATAAAAAAAAATTGTCTCCTATTTTTTATTACTTTCGACTTTGTCTACGTTGTTTCCTACTATTTTGCTATCTCAGCGCACACCTTTGATGTTTCTCACTTCATCGGTTTTTCGTGGTCATTAAGATTCTTTCACATTCGATGCTTTTGATGCACAGTTATGTATCTCTGTTAGACTTCGTTCATGGATCTAGTTCGTTCAAGTCTTCGATATTGCACCATTTTAACAAGATAACCGGGTTGGGTTCGGATGTATAAGAGAACACTTTTGATGGTGACAAAAGTACAATGTTTATTGATGACTGACTCAAATAAAAAAATGGAATTATGATTGATACGTGCGTGCATAAGATCCAATTATTGGACAAATTAACACAATCCGTACGAACCTAATAATGTAACCTAAATCTGAATACAAGAAAACGACCTTACATAGTACAAGGACAAAAGGTTAACGATTCACATAATTGCACACGACGAAAAGAATGATGTGTTTTACTTAAACAGTAAAAATGATGTACTTTACTCATATAGTAAAAATGACGTATTCACTCAAATAGTGAAAAATGATGTACTTTACTCAAATAGCAAAATGATGTAAAAATGGAACAGATATCATACTATATATCTTTACAGTCCCAAAACAATGGGCATAACAAACCCCAAAATTAGCCCACGGCTAAAATAATACATGTATGGAGTTACACAAAACACTCAGTCACTGGAATACTTGGCTACCAGTCACACTGGTCAATCAAGCAGTCAGCTTTAGAGGTAATCACCGACCACCATTCAATCACTTGGTCAATCAGGCATTCAGCGCCCTCCAATCGGTCAGCAACGTCCGATCACCTGCTACTGAACCAGCAAAACACAGTTCAATAAGCTCTACGGCTGCTATGGTCAGCTTTATGGTCAGCTCTACAGCTGCTACCCCGTCAACTCTGATCAGCTGAAAAAAAATCTAACACCGTGTACTAAGAATGACACGGGCATATACGATAATACGTAATGACGTTATAAACGGTAAGCTATATAAATTACATTATCAGCACAACATTGCAAAGCAAAAAACAGGTTCAGAAGTGAACCTACATGTGTCCGATAAGAATCCTATGGTACTAAACATTTTCTTATATAAATTGCAACTTTATTGCTAATCTAGATCTCCTGTTAAGTCACTTACAAGAATAGAAAATATTTGCCTTATACTACGCAAGCCAGAGTTACATAGAAAATATACAAAAATAAACGTGGTAGTACAATAGCTATAACCTATGATATACATAAGAAATTAATAAATAACTCACATACCTCTACAGCTGGAGATCTTCAAGTCCTTAAGTAGACTGCTCAGTGACAAGACATTTCCGTAGTGTAATGTTTTCGTCCTAAGGTGAGGTATTTATACACAGACGATGTAGCTCTACATCATCTGTGCACTTGATGAATATCGGTTTTTCCCATCGAAAGCACTTCGCACGTGTTGCACAGGATGAACCGAACTCGCTGTTTCAAAATATTGTACAATATACATAAATCACTCTCGGGCATCGTTCTACACAAAAAACGAGACCAGAGTACATATATTTAGTAAATAACAAAGTTATGTATACAATTCCGTGACAACCATGCATCGCTATCTTTGCTGCCGAACCTTTTTAGCTGTATTTGATTTTGGGCCTTATTTCCTCACAATCATGAATCCATTTAACACCATTCATAAAAATTGATAATGGAAATATCTTTTCGAGATAACTTAAAAATACATGATTAACTGCTTTCCCATGCATAAGTACATCAACTGACATTTTACATAGTTCAGATGTCGTTTCGATCTACACAGAATCATTGTGCGTACCTTCCAATAATTGACATCAATGCTGTAAAACTGACTGAAATCATTGCATCTAGGGATACAATTGTTGTGTTTGTTCTGTCTTTATGATTTATATTTGGTTTGAGAGAAGTATGCTCCAACATTATTTTTATTGTCTGGCAGCATATCTGAGCTGTAGTGCAAATGCGTAAACATATACCCTTCTAGTGAAGAGTAACATGTTTCCCGGAATGTTACTGTACAAAGAATTGTTGTGAAGTGGTAAAACCTGCTAGGAAACATCAGTATAGTGGCAGAATTTCCCTGATGTCAGTTTTGCTTCTGATTAAACCCTAGTCCACTAAAATGAATTCAGATAATAAATGAATAACATTTCAAGCAAGAAAAGGATTATAGCCTTCATTTACGGAGCTTTATTGATTTATTGCGCTCACAGGAACAAAAGAACAAGACTGTTTTATTGTCATGTATTAATACAATATTTCCAATTCACTACCATATTTATACCACTGGTGGAAACTATTCACTGCATTTGGCATTTGCTCTTCTTGCCAATGATCTGAGGAAATGCCCAAATGGACTACTATGTTAGCGTTTGAATATCGCAAAGACGTTTAATTGAAATAAGTCTCTCTCCCAGTAATTTACTTTGTATCCAGATATTCCTCCAGGATCTAGAACCTTTCTAAACTCTGTTGTTAGTTGTAATTATTCGAGTCTGGCAATTATTTCCAAACTTTGAGGTGTTGTTTCTTCGTAATGTTTTTTTTTTTAATCAATCCGTTGTGAGCAGCCAATGCAAGAGTTAGATAACTGGTACCAGCTGGTTACCTTTATGTTAGTTCACTGTAGTGTAAATAGCTTAACATAAATTTTTCAAGTAAACTCGCAGATCGTCAGCACACAATCTAGGTGCTTTGCTTTTTTCTCCAGTCTTGAATTCGGCGTACACCGTGCCGTCTTTTTGGAGTTACTCCATTAATTGAGAAACAAAAGATGTCAAGTCAACAACTATGAAATGTTTGAACTGCTATTAGAGCCATTGTACTCCTGTCTCATTCCTGTCCTTTTATGAAGAAGCAAAGAGCACTTCATGATCAGTCATCATCTTAAAGAATTTTCACATCTCTTACACCAGCTGGAGTGTAATTGCATGGCTATAATGACAAGTATCGTGATAAACTCAAAACGGAAAATGTTGGTTCAACAGATTTCTGATCAGTTAATGCAACGAATGAAAACAATGGGCCAAAGTTAAAGGGCAGTGTAGAAGAACAAAGACGGCGCAGCAAATGATATCGTAGTAGATCATTAGAGTGAAGCAATTCGGTTCGTACTAGATTCTTGCAACAGAGACAATGAAGGCAAGGGGAATTTCAAAGTTAAAGGAAAGAACAGGAAAGTGAAGGGCAGCAAGGTTAGTGCAAGACATGAAAACAAACTCTTCATAGACAAAAACGTTGCAACGACTAAGTCATAACAATATTAGGAAAACATCCAAGAACGTTTGAAAGGAAAGCATCATTTGGCAAAAGAAACACTTAATGCAAATGTTATGATGTCAGTGACCAATAAGTCAACTTATTCTTTAGTCAGACTGAGCCACACGCGAAGACAATTACTGACAAAAGCTAAGAGGGTTCAACGCCATAATGAACTAAAAGGATTTAAGAAAGGAATTAAAACTTAGTTGCTTAAAGTAGTATTTTGGAGGAGTTGGTAGGGTGTGTGACTGATCTGTTTGACATCATTGCCATAAAGAGAGAATCCTCCCCTTTCTGGGGTAGACATCGATGCTTGGCTAAGCGCTTTTTCGGATGCGGTGTCAAGCGACGAGACTGTCCTTTTCTTTTACCTTTTCCTTTTTGGAGAGGACAACGACGACATCGGTGATGTTCACTTCTGGTAGGCGACATCTTCTTGCGTTCAGGAGCTCAAAAACACTGATACCCATCGTTTACCCCAGGTCTTTTTATACTGGAATGCGTCGCCACTGATTGTCGGTCCGTCGTATCATTTTTATGGCAGGCATCGTTCGACGTTGAGGTGTTCGCAACGGACTAAATTGGGACAGGTCTTGCTTGAATAAATCCAGTAAACTCTGTAACATGCCCAAACTCTCTTGGACTTTGATTTTGGGGGCAGGTACTTTGTGAGCAGCTGCCACTGCAGCTAAAAAGGAGGAGGGTGTCACTGCTGGAGGAGACGTTTTTGGTGACACGGGTTTCTATTTTTTCATCAAATTAGGAAAAAAGAGTGACAAATTGGGTTTGGCAGGCATCACAAGCAGCGGAGAAGTGGAAGAAGCTGAGGCTACTGGAGACGCGGTCATCGTCGCTGCAGGTCGTGGTTTGGATGTGTAAAGTTGCGTCCTGGCCAATGTGCCTCTCTTGCAGGTAGACGCTGTTTTCTGGGGTCTTTGATTAAGACTTTTCTTTTCCTGGTGTTGTGACCTGGTGTTGACACCACTGCGCTTTTTCTTCTGGATACGTTTGGGTCGGGGAGTGGCTTTTTTCTTGGGGATGACTTTGGAGCATTGGGATCCCATTTTAAGAGAGAGCGAATGATAAAACCTCCTAGAGAACCGCAACCTCCAGGTTTCAAAATGATTTGCTTTTTGGTTTGAGTGTCGATGCGGGGATCTGCCAGTTGCGTCAAGGCTACTTTGTTTCTCTCAAAAAAGCGTTTGGTTTGATGAGAATTGTGAATGATGCCTTGAAGTAATTGACGTGCTGTCATCGTAAACCATCGTAA
>JAECUM010061679.1:0-18144 GCA_016617855.1 Megalonaias nervosa | reverse complement strand
TTATGGACTCACGGTACTAATTCAGTTCCCATAATAAACCTATGCAAACACCATGATATTAAAAATGCAATAACTTAAAATTTCTGAGTGCTCATGATCAAACCTATATTTATCAATATAGATGAAACCTGGATGTCAGCTTCTTTGTAGAGGAAAGGATATGAGCAGCGGCATTTTCTGGACCTGCATGTATTTGAAATATGTGCTTTCAGTTCCGCACCAAAGAGTCAGGTGCTAATTTTAGTAATAAGTGTTCCAAACTCGAGACTGTTAAAGGACTTAAATTCCATCAATAAAACAATGTCTCTAGTTTTTTGCACTTACAACTAGGATAAGCTCTCAAAAGATTCTTTTTCCTAAAACATAACTTACATTATTAACCAATCCTGCCAGTCAAACCCATATATACTCTATTTTATGTTCACCCATTTCCAGGCTGGTTCCCATTTTTCCATACAATTAGTACCGTGTGTCTTAAGTGGCTTTACTACAGCGATCAGCATGAAACGCTACGAAATTATCTGCTGCAAAAGCTAATATTAAAGCTTCCGACTGAGATCCTTTTCGCATGGCGCCAGTGAATATATTTTAGGACATACATTATGGAGTCACATATGTTGTTGTTTTCATCATTATGATGTTCCACAGATACTCATTAAACACCAGGGTTTGATCTGAGCTTGCCAATAACATTAATGGCTTATGTCAGTAATTAAAGCTATTCAAAATGTATGTCTCATAGTGCATACAGAAAATTAATAATTGTCAGTCATTTTCATGCGACTTTTTTCTTGTGACATTCTTTCCTGGATTGTAAAGCAACATCATCCACGTTGACCGGTTTTATTGTAAATAAATCAGACCTTGAATACTTAATGGATGACCTCCCATTCCCATATATACTACTCAAAATGAGGGGTACATTGGAAGGATACGAATGACGTGCTAGTAGTAGAGGAAAAGGAGACTTCTACCCCAGGACCTCTACTCACCCTTCAAACAAATACAAATTGCCATCTCGGAGACCCACCAATCCCTATCCCAACAAGACTTACAGTTTTTAGCTAGGAGATTTCTAGCCCAGGACCTCTACCCCCTTCAAACAAATACGAGTTTATTCGCTGAAGTAACAAGGTAAGTGAAACATTATTTCTAAAGTTTAGACAAAATTTCATACTCTATCATTAACAAACTTTTTTTGATAATGTTTTTCATACCTGCTGACTCTTATTGGTAGAATAGCTGTTAACATACTGTCAATAATACGAAACTCGCGTATTAAATTGTCCATATCATATTTTATACCCCGTAAGTAAGATCGTATGTGATCGAGTAATTTTTTATAAGTGATACTAGCTGTTTTGCAGGCATTTTGTTTAGTCACAAGTCGAGGTTAATTTTTTTTACACGTTGTTGCAAGAGAAACATCAACGCCTGATATTATTAACAAAAACGGATTTAATGATGCTCCACTTGAAATTATACCAGAGCTAGTCATTAGCAGTGGCAAATATGATATCACTCGAAGTATTCTACGGTAGTATTTATAGCATTCTTTTACACACCAAGGGTTTTTATGATAAAATTTATAATATTGTACTAATGCTTCAACATCTTGTTTTGGAATTTCTTCTGAAATGTGATTGAAATCGATGATTTGTTTTTTCATTATACAATATTTTATGTGATATTAAAAACTCTAGCACCAACAATAGAATCGAGAAACTCGCGGACTTTATTATTTTTAGGATCAGCTAAAAACTCTCTGTATTTGTCATAAACATCTGACGAAGTATCATTATATCGTTTATCTGTTTCTTTAACCAAGCGTATGAATCAAAACTATTTCCTACTTCACTCTCATACAAATCTGTTTTATTCACAAAATTACTGTAATCGATTTCTGTTTCATCAATATACCCTAATACTAAACTCAACTGATCTAACGTGTAATTTTTGAGAACAAGATGTTGTCTGATAATTGCATATGCGACTATGAAATTTGATAGCATCAATTTCTTAAGCTGATCTAGTTCAATTGTGAGAAGACCAACAGCAGAAGCTACTTTTAACATTAATTTTTCATATGGTTTTGTGAGTATTGTTTTAATTTCGTTGTAATAATTTCGTAGTGACAATTGTCTAGAGTACTGGATTGATGGGAATGGAACATCGTCTTCTTCACTTATATCATAATAAGAATCAGACATTACTTCCAACTTCTTCAAAAAACTTTTCTCACTCATCATCACTAAAATTACTAATTTCATCGTCTAAAGTTTTGATTATCTTTAGAGACTTGTTAACAATAATCGGATCAAAGTCTGGGTCTTTTTTACGTATCATTGGTAAAATTGCGTTTGCGTACACTTTCATAATTAACTCTGCGTCTGATGTCATAGTAACGATTTTAACCAAGGTTTCTTTGTCATGGTAGTACATACCGAGATGTTTAAAAATATGTCGTTTTTCAAAACTATCATATACATTTTTGTTTCTTTTTATTTTCATTTTTTTTAGTTTCCGCTAGTTTGTCAAGACGAGTATGATTTTCGTTTATTCGTCTTTCTTCCAGTGTTCTTCCACTATAAGTTCGTGTTTTTATTAAGTCTGATTTTATTATCAAATCTATATTATACCAATCAAGCTCGAGCAATATTTTTTTAAAATATAATTTCAACTTGTTTTTATTCTTCTAGACAATTATCAGGATGACAGTATCTGCTTATAATGTCAAAGTTTTCTATTGCTTTTTTCATTTGTGGTCCTCGCATATATATAACGCGAATAAAATTAGCAAAATTTTCTGGCAATGTTGGATTGTTCAGTGATTCGATTCTGATTGTTTTCAAACCTTGGATTAATTTTGCTATTGCATTAACAGCTCCACCATCTTTGTTGGGGTTTAAAATATTATCATAACATTCTCTTGCAATGGTTATGATTGGTGGTTCTGACATTATTTTATAGCATTAGATTAAATTTGTTCGTCGAGTGTATATATTTGAAATGCTGTCAGTCCTGGAAACGGATGTTCAGCAGCTAAAACATTAACTCGGAAATATAAGTACTTGTTAACAGTGTTTCCTGTCGGAATCGTACAATATTGTGTTGTTGAAATGTAAGTGTCTGTTGTGCTATACAATGTTACCCAGTCGATATCATTATTTGATCCTTCCAATCGCCAATTATAAATTCGACCAACACTAGAGTTTAATCGACCTCGCAAATGAAATTGCCAAATAGCAACTGCAGTAGGACATTTAATTTTGATCCAAAAATTTTCAACCTCTCCGTTGGTCGTCCACTCATGTCTACCAGAGAAAGCGTAATAAGGATAATTTTCAAGATAATATGCTGATGCACTTACCTCAAACCCGACTCGGTTGTCAGTTGCTTTATAAAGTATTGGAATACATCCAACATTGTTTTTAGTTCGTTTTGCACCACCACTAGATACACTATCAACATACGCTTTATTTGTCAGATCATTAGAGTTAACTGGAACATACTTTTTGGTAATTTTTTTGTCTCTCATGTTTATGTTGCCTGTTACTGGTCCACCAGATTTTTAAAATATGGGGTAAGTTCTTCTTTTAACTGAGCACAACTGATAGCATCAACATCAGCTTGTGGTGAGGTTGTTGGTAGTCCAGTTATTTTTGAGTTGTTACTCATTGTAAGGTTACCTGTCATTGTGTCACCGGCTTTGTTAAGTTTATTATCGTCAACAGATTTTAGTTGTGCATAACTTACAGCTTGTGTTTGATTTAAGTTTTCTGGCGGATATGCAGTCTCCAAATTTATAATTTTTTTTCCTGACATGTTGATATTACCTATAACCGTTCCACCGATTTTATCAAGTTTGTTATCATCAACATACCTCAACTGTGCATAACTTACCGCTTGTGTATAATTTAAGTTTGCTGGTGGATACCTGGTCTCCAAATTTATTATTATTTTTTTCTGACATATCTAAGTTGCCGCTTAAAATTCCACCAGATTTATCTAGTTTATTATTATCGACGGATTTCAGTTGTGCATAACCAACAGCTTGTGTATTAACAACATTTATTGGCAGATAATTTGTTTCTAAACCTAGTACTCGTTGATTTGACATAAGCAGGTTTCCTGTCATTGCGTCGCCAGATTTTTTCAGGTAACCCGATAAATCAATACTGCCGCTTGTCATTGTTGTACTTACCGCAGTTTTTAACGTTGAATTGTCTATTAATGTTCCAAATTTTGTATAGTAGCTCATTATTTATTGTCCTACATAAAATTGTCAACATTAGTCAGTTTAATATAACATAAAATTATATAACAAACAATGGCAAAATCGTCGATATTAAATTTTGATACAGAGCGGTTGGTGAAACAGAAACATAACAATGAACTTCCAGATTGTCATTATCTTATTGTTGGGCGAACTGGATAGGGAAAAACAAATTTGCTAGTGAATTTACTGTTAGGCGATAATTTTAATTACGATCGAGTTTATATTTACACAATTAATCCACAACAAGATAAGTACGAGCTGCTAAGCGAATATAATAACAAACTTCGTGATGATCTTGATGCTGGCGAAGATTTTTTTATTATCAAACAACCAGAAGATCTTGTTCCAGTTAATCAACTTGATTCAGATGAACATAAGATAGTAGTTTTTGACGATATTCCGCTAAATAATGTAGAAATGAACAAAATAAGATCGTATTTTTCACTGTCGCGAAATAAAATATGCAATTCTGTTTATTTAGCTCAAGGTTTTTATAATGTTGACAGATTTATTAGACGAAATACTGGTTGTTTTATACTATTTCCGGGACTGGACAATGTTGACGTTAGAAATATTGCAAACGAGCAATGCGGTGATGTGACAAAAGATAAATTTATCGAATTATATCATAAAGCTACAAAAGATAAATATAATTTTTTCTTATTTGATAAACTTACACATGATCGAACTAAAATGTTTAGATGCTGTATTGACAGTTACTTGCAATAAGTTTTTGTTTTCGATAGTCTTAATTTTATAAAATTTATATATAATAAAATGGACAAACGAGCAAAATATAGAAAACATATAGAAGATCTAAAAAAAACTTGCTCAATCTCAAGCAGCATTTAAGCAAAAAGTACAGCAAGCACGACGTGGACAAATAACTGCCGCAGAAGCATCAGCCACAGTTTTCAGGTCAGTTACTGAAGCACTACTTGGAAAACAACCTGAAACTAAACCGCTGTCAGAAGAAGAAGTTAAGCAACTACAGGAAAAAGGTTTGGTTGGAATTGTTGAAGAACAACAAGAAGCAGCTGCTGCAAAAATTGTTGCTAAATCTGCTGAAGAAAGAAGAAGATTGGCTGAAGAACTTTCAGCGTATATTCTTAATCCTGTTGCTAGACAAGCTGAAATAAATCGGCTGATCAATAATCCACTCGAATTTGAACGACGATTAGCAAATTTAACAGTTGGGCCGATTAAAAGTAAGTTAGAAGATATAGCAAAACAAATTGAAGAATCAGAAGATGTATTTCAGGAGATTTTGAGAAAAGAATATTATCCAAAAGGATTATCAAAACTTGAAGAGGATTTAAAAAATATAAATAACAAAATAAGAGCTGTTGAGTATAAAATATTTAACTTAAGCTATCGTTTTAAAGATTCGAGAATATACGATATTATAAAAAAAGAATATGATGCTGACGAAAAAATTGCACAGTTAACGCAAATATCGGAGGAAAATAAGAAACAGATCGATTTAATAGTACCGGAAAATAGAGAATATTACGAAGCTATTGAAAAATACCGACAAGGAATTATCGCCGATCTTTATATCAAAGCTCTTAATCAAATAATTAATGAAAAAAAGTTTGGTCATCACACTAATGTTTTGAGTACCGTAGCAAAAGAAATAGATTTAAAAAGAGTACCAGCTGCGAGTCTGGTGGAAACTGAAAGAAGGAGGCAAACTGAAGGACCACTAGTTATATCGCCAGAGAAAATTGAAGAACCAATAGTTATATCTCCAGAGGAAACTGAAAGAAGGAAGCAAATTGAAAAAAATGAAAAAATGACAAGGTATAATAGCAAAATCCGAATAAGATACTTTTATAGAAAAATATGATATTGATGAAGATGTTGATAATATTGCTAAATGGTCACGAAGTAGATATAATGATTTTATTGAAGATTTAGAAGATATTCGTAGAAATGGAATAGAAGCTAATAGTAGAATTAATAAAGCTAAAGTAGAAGCTCTTGAAACACTTTTTAAACGTGTTAGAAATGGTATTATTGCTTTTAGTTTAATATCTGTAGCGGAGAAATTTAGATCTAGAAAATCTAAATATGTAAAATTTTACGACGAGTTTGAATATAATGAGAATATCCGCACGAGTAAAAGATCTGGAACTGGGGTAAAAATATATACATCAACTGCCGAAATGATAGGCAGATTAATGCTGTTGATATCATCAAAGGAAGCTGGAAATGTTGGCGCTGAAATTGACAATGAAATTATTGATATATTAGATCATCTAAGATCGGAAAATTTATTAACATCTGACGAATACGAAACTTTACACCGTGATTTAATACAAATCGCGGCGACTTAATTTTGTAAAAATATAGTAAATAACAATGTCAACAACATTATTACTAGACTCTAGCACAGCCGCTAAAGATAGCGCAAATTTTTCAGTAAATTATATTCCGCCAATACAACTTGATACTGAAAAACAGTATGAGATTGGACTAATTTCATGTACATGTTGGCATTCCATGGCTAACGTAAAAACTGGTGTCAATGACAAATTTCATTTTATGCCAAATATATTAAGAAACACGCAATGGAAATCAGTTAAAATTCCACAGGGAGCTTATAATATCACTGATCCAAATAAGACAATAAAAGAGCTTATAACAAAAGCTGGCGGTATAGCTGAAAATTTTGATCTAACACCAAGTTATAACACGTTAAGAGCCAGATTAAAATTAAAAGATATGTTAATCGATTTTACACCAAGAGAAAAAAGTATCGCACAACTGATAGGATTTACTAATGACAGTTATGGTACTCTTGAAGAAGCTTTGACATTTGACGGTGAACTGCCGGTAAATATAACTGACGTAAACACAATATTAATAAATTGCTCTATTGCTTCTGGATCTTACTCAGCCCAGGGTAGTAAAGGACAAACGATATATAGTTTCTCGCCAGAAGTTCCACCAGGATCGCTCATGCAAATTAGTCCACGGCAAGTTATTTATTATCCGTTAAATGTTGAAAATCAAATAACAGCAATAAATATGCAGTTGACAGATCAATCTGGACGACAGCTGGATCTGAATAACGAGGTTGTTACTTACTATTTACACCTACGCACGCAATAGCTTCGCTATCGACTCGTGATTGGCAATAAAAATAATACAACCTCAGATATAATGAAACAGAGAAAAAAATTTACAGAAGAAAAATAGTTGGTTGATTTTTTTGAAATATATTTACTAAAATTATTGAAAATAATCCGGGAATCGCGCGTAAAGTTGCACCAATTGCACTTGACGCAGGTAAAGCTTTTGCAACTGGAGCTGCATCTGCCGCTGGAACTGCGGTGGGACAAAATAATAGCTGATAAAATTAAACGCCAATCTGCACCACAGATTGCGACAATCAAACAAGTTATATCAGAAATCGCTCCAACAAAAGAAACTCAACGTGTTATGATAACAACAACAAAAAAAAACTTTTATCACCAAAGGGCAAGCAGAATATACAAAAATTAATATCTAAAGCAACAGCGCCGCAATCAAATTTTATATAATCTAATGAATAAAAAATGTCTGTTAAAAAATATCTCGATTTAGCAGAAACTTATGACATCGATGACACTGTAACAGAATTTGAGTATGTTGAGTATCTCGATGAAAATTCTAATGAACCAAATAAAGCTGGTGTCAGAACATTTAATACTCTGCAGACGGCGTTGCAATGTTAAATGTAGTTAACGGTGCAATTAGCGTAAGAAATATATGTTACAATGAAGGTTTTGTTAGGAGAAAGGCACTTGCATAAGGATCACGTCAAATTACAATGATGCTGCCACTAAGTACAATATTTGGTTTTTGCAGGGACTACAACAAAGTATTTCGTGGAGTTAAACATACACTTATTTTAGATCGGGCAGAACAAAACGACTGCCTATTTCGAGCTGGCGGCGCTGATGTACAGTTTATCATAAATAAACTTGCGCTGTGGATGCCACGAATAACACCATCAATCACTAAAATGTCAGAATTAAATGATATGCTGCAAAAACATACAAACAGAATTTATTTTCAGCAACATAAAATATATCAAACAGCAGTTCCAAATACAACCGACTACACATGGCGAGTTACAACAGCATCAAGCGAACAACTGCCGAGGCAATTATTTGTTGTATTTCAACAGCAAGAGCGACGCGGTAACCAACAACAAAATAATGCGATATTTGATAATGCTGATGTTAGACGAATATATGCTAGACTAAATTCTAAGCAATGATCAGAACGAGCGATAGAATGTAATTTTGCAGATGACGCTAATAAAAATATTACTAGACCTTACATATATCTACTCGACGCAGTGCAAAAATATCAGGACGTTGGACATGGATCTCAGATATCGACAGAGGAATTTCGTACACTTTATCCGATATTTTATTTTGATGTTAGTAAACATAGCGAGCGAGCTGTCGACTCAACAGCTGATATTGAAATTACCTGGACACTTGGAGCAGTTCCAGCGGCGCAGTTGTACGTGTACGCGTTAGTGATCAGCGACAGATCTATTACGATTGATTCTGTTGGAGGTAAAATGTCGGTGTAAGTTTAAAAATTGCACGTTTAATCTGTAATCTGTATATAATGATAAAATATATTGTAAAAGAAATATATTTGACTGATGGCCAAGTTAAAAAATTAGCAGCTGCTGTTTCTAAATAACGGCAGGTATCATTAAAAATAAAACCTAACGCCCAAGCAGGTGCTTTGGGTACTTTAACAAAATTAATGTTAACCAAAACACAAATAAATAAGTATAACCGCGGAAAACCTTTTGTTTTAAATTTAAGTGCTGCACAAATAACAGCGATGGCAAAACAAGGTGTTTTCTTTGGTCCAGCATTATCAGTAATAGCCAGAACGTTATTACCTAAAATTTTGCCCGTTGTTAGGTACATTAGGACTAGCAGCAGCGTCTGGAGCAGTATCTGACGCAACGAAAAAAGCAGTTGAAGGTCATGGTATAAAGAAACTTTCAGTTTAATTTTGTGTGACTGATAAATATAATGACACGACGAAGAAAAACAACAACGAAAAAAAAAAAAAAAGACACCGCGACGTCGAAGAACAACAAAAGGCGGATTTTCAGGACCATTAGTAGCGGGAATATTTGGAAGTTTTTTGCCAAATCTACTGGGAATAGGAGGACGAGGACTAACATTGCTGGGAATACGGCCTCCCCGCTAAGTAACTTTGATATACTTGATAAGCTAAAACAAGTAAAAAATTTCCACGGAGTTTATTCTAAAGATGAACTTATGGCGATAAAATCGCTGGGTTCGTGTGTGATAAATATACAAGATTTCAACGACGGATCTGGTATACATTGGGTAGCAGTTTATGATAACAATTATTTTGACTCTTTTGGACTTCCACCAAGTGACGCGATAAAAAATATATAAACAAAAAATATAAATTAATATATTATTCGTCCAATCAACTTCAACCTGTTGGAACTTCTGTTCGTGGATATTATTGCATAATGTTCATTAAACAGATGTCCCAGCCTAAATTTAATTTTTCAAAATTTATTTTACAGTTTGACAAGCATCCTTCTCACGCTAATGATGAGATTGCAATTAATTTTTGTAAATCTATCTAAAGCTTGCACAAAATTATTTATAATTTTATCTAAACTTGTGTATATATAATGTCAACATATTGTCTCAAATGTAAAACTAAAACAGAAAATATCAATGAAACAACAGAAAAAACAAAGAACAACAGGACGATGTTAAAAAGTATTTGTGCAGTCTGCGGAAAAAGAAAAAGTATGTTTTTGAGGAAATCGTTGGGAGCTGGTTGCTCTGACGATGTCAGGGACGTTATTTTAGTAGACAACTGAAAATATAGAATGAGATGCAAGTGTGATTCTGACAGAGATCTCTGTCTTGAGCAAAATAAAATTGTCACATACTGTCAACGTTGTAATCGCCCGGAAATAATAGGAACAGGTATAGATATACATAAAGTAATTGGCAAATTGCCGAAACCAAAAGGCGGTTGGACATTGCCAGGCCATAAATATAATGGACCTTATAATCCTCTTGATAAACAACTTGACGAGAACGATAACCCGCTAACCGGACAAGAACCTTACAATCAAGTTGATGCAATAGCAATGCGCCATGATATCTGCTACCGGGGCAACGAGCAAGATAAGGCTGGTTGTGATAAAATAATGTTAGACGAACTTCTTGATATGAAACCGATAAATATGCGAGAACGTTTTGATAGAAGGCTGGTGCAGGGTTTTATTGGAGCAAAATATAAATTGGGACTCGGAAAGGAATTGTATGATGAAATTGCAGCTTAATTACATAAACCTAAAAAAAAAAGTTTACGTGGCATAAAGTTGTCGCAAATGCCGTTGATGACATCTGGGCAATAGATTTAGTTGATGTGTCAAATCTAGCCGAATTTAATGATAATAAGATGTACTTGTTTAACGTTGTAGATGTTTTTAGTAAATATGCTTTTAGTGTTCCAGTTTCAGACAAGACAGGAACGTCGATAACTGACGCGCTAAAACAAATAATAACAACTACAGAAAGTAAACCAAATAGAATCTGGACCGTTCACGGAGCAGAATTTTTGAATAAAACGTTCGAGCAGTTTTTGGAACAAAATAATATCAAAAAGTATGTTACAGGAAACGAAGGTAAAAGCTTTGTCATCGAGCGATTTAATCGCAAGCTAAACTAAAAAATACATAAATATTTGACAGCTAAAAATACGAGTAAATATATTGACAATTTACAAAACATTGTTGACGAATATAATAACACGAAACATCAAACCACTAAAATGTCGCCAAACGACGCAATTAAAAATCCGATATTAGCGAACGAAAACATGTACCGCAGACATAAATTTAAAGTTGGTGATAAAGTAAGAATTTCTTTGACGAAAAAACATTTGAAAAAGGATTTACTCCAAACTGGAGCGAGGAAGTATTTGTTGTTGATAAAGTACTTTTGACAATACCTGTAACATACGCGCTGAAGGATTTATTAGGTGAACCTATAACTGGCAGTTTTTACGAGCAGGAACTTCAGAAAACTTCCCAACACGTATTTGTTATTGAAAATGTTATCCGAAAACGCGGCAACAAAAGTTTAGCTAAATGGAGAGGATATAGTGATAAATTTAATAGCTGGGTGCCAACTAAGTCGATCTCATCGACTGCGATCTAATAATGTTATTATAAATAATTTTGCATCGACTGCGATCTAATAATATTATAATAAATTTGTTCGTATCTTACAAATACAGATTTGCATTTAATAGTTTTACATAACGAAATTAAATATAATTTTCTTGCGTCATCAACTGGCATCAAATTAAATATTTTAGCAAAAATAAAATCGTATTTTATGCTCCTTTGCTGGCCAGTTATTGTTAGATTTAAAAACGGTTTGATAAGCTGCCAAAATATTTGTTGTTCGGCAATAGCAAAATTAAATTTTATTATTTTTTTAGCGATATGATATTTAACATTATATCGTCCAGTTGTCGGTCTGCTGTAATTTTTTTCTGTCAACGGCAGTAACTACTTCATCGTCAGATTCGTTATTGTACAAAATATCATCTTCGCTATAGCTAGAAAATTTGTCTGCGACTTTGTCGTTAGTGATTGTGTTGTTGGCGACTTTGTCGCTAGTGATTGTATCACTTGCGATTGTATCTTCCGCGTATATATCAGCAAGTCGTTTCATTAAATCTATATTATAATATACTTTTATCTAATTTATAATAATAATGACCAGCTAAACAAAATCTCCCGAAGTAAAATATCATCAAAAAGTTAATATATTAAATTATAGGGAACTGGCTGAGGCAGTTAGAAAATGTCTGTGGGGATGTAGTGCTTATTCTGTTGACGTTATTGTAATGCAGGGCGAAAATGATAGAATGTTACTAACAGCAGCAGAAAAAAATAAACTTAATGATAGTGCTTTAATAACATTAAAATTTGATCGCGATGATGTTTTTATGCTTGCCCACAGCTGTCTTACTAAGACAGAATTACAAAATATAATTAATCGTCATATTTAAAACTAAATCTGTCAAAAGTTGACATTGATGTTGTTGATGTAGTTTTACCGTCAGCTACAAATTGTACTGCACGAGGATTAATCTTATGATATTTCCCAGCAGCTGATATTGAATTAAATTTTATTTTTTCTCCAGTTTCTAAATTTGTTGAAGTAATTTGTCTTTTAGGACTTTAAAAATTTTTACCGCCACCTATACCACGTTTAGTATTTTCTTCTTGTGTGACTAAATCTAAATTTTCAATTCTGTTATTTGTTTTAATGTTATTAATATAATCGATAACTAAATTATTTGGAATAGCACCATTGAATGTTTCATAAACAAATCTATGTGATAGATAATTAACAAAATCTGTTTTAGTTCCACGTATCATCACCGTCAGATATCCGTTGTTTTGCATAAAACCAACAACTTTTTTCGTTTTTCTATTTAGTATAATTCCTTTGTCATTAGCTTCGTATAAATCAAACACAGGATGTGGCTGATACTCATTTTGTAAAGCTAAATTTTCAATATTGTCATCACTAATCGAGCCATTTACTCTATATACTCTTTGTCTTTCTGGAATATCATCGCAGAATAAAGTATAAACAAAATCTTTTCTAAACTTTTCAGTCATATCTGTATTATCACCTTTTACTGAAATTATCATTCCAGCTGGTGTTGGTCTACCAATAGATTTTTTACATTTTATGTTAATAACCGAACCTAATGCATTTCCAGCATATAAGTTATACTTCGGATGAACATGATATGCTTCTTGCTCCTCCGCTGTCAATCTGATATATCTCAAAATTTCTGTCATTATAATATAAGCATTTTATATCTCTAATTGATTTTTCAACTGGCGTGCAATGAGTTATCGATCGAACAATCAATTAGAGATATAATATTACACTATTATATAACAATGCTGAAATTACGTGATATAGCCAAAAAGAGCCTTATGGGAGAACCTGAAAAAATAGCGACTGCTTTTACAGGATTTGATAACAGTTATCGGTTTGATAAACAAATCGTACTGGTAAATTTCACTGCAACAAATCTCTATCATTTGCTAGAGCCAACTGTAAAACATGAACTTGAAAAGCATAAGGGTTTGAAAATATTAGTGCAATATCACGTTATATTTTCAAAGCTACTTGGGTCAGACGAGGAAACTGCAGACCCTTACATTAACGCAAAATCAAGGCGTGTTTTGCTTGGAACTGATCTTTTGTCACTAGTTGATGAAATACACCAGGAAATTTGGAAAAAGATAGAAGAATTTACCGAATCGGGTTTGGGTTGGAAGTTTGAAATTATTACTAAAATTGTATTTCACACAATAAAATATAATGTATTACGCGGTGGTTCGTATATTGATCTACCACAAAAAATAAAATATAAAAAATGCTGTATAAACATCAAAAACCTTGATAACAGATGTTTTCAGTGGGTTATTTTTTCTCTTCTATTTCAGGCAGAAAAACACGCTGATTACGTTGATAAGTATTTTAGTCACGTATCAAAATGGCATTGACTTTCTAGTTGCAGAAAATCAAATACCAAAGTTTGAAAAGCAAAATAATAATATTTCAGTTAAGGTATTTGGTCTTGACGAGCATGAAAACATCCATCCGAGATATATTTCAGAAAAAGCTTCACAATCGACAATAAACTTGCTCTTTTATGAGAATCATTACGTTTGGATTAAAAACTTTAATGGACTAGTTGGTAGACAGTATAGTAAACAAAACAATAAAAAGTTCTTCTGTTATCGCTGCTTGCACGGCTGCTCTGACAATGAAAAATTACAAAAGCATCTGCATTACTGTAGTGACGTACAACGAATAACAATGCCGTCCAAAGAAAATAGTTTATTACAGTTTATCAATCATAAGCATAAACTAAAAATCCCTTTCGTTATATACGCTGATTTCGAGTGCTTGCTCCAGCCTGTACTTGGCGTAGAAAATAATCCTAACCAATCGAGTACAAGAAAAACTCAAAATCATGTTCCATGCGGAGTGGCGTACAAGATAGTTTGTTGTACTGATTCGAGCTTATCCAAACCAATTAAATTATATCGCGGTAAAAATCCAGCTGTTTGGCTTCTCAAGCATTTAATTAGCGAAGTTGATGATATATTTAATCGTTTAAAAAGAATAACTCCAATGATAAAACTGACATCTCAACAAGAATCTGATCACGAGCAAGCGGAATTTTGTCATATTTGTGAAAAAGCTTTTGACTCGCCTGATAATAAAAAAGTACGTGACCATTGTCATTTAACCGGGCAATATCGTGGAGCCGCTCATGATAAGTGTAATTTAAAATTTCACGCTCCAGATTTTATTCCAGTTGTTCTTCACAACTTCAGAGGATATGATAGCCATATTATCGTAGAAGCTTTTGGTGATCCTGAAATAAAATCTCGTTTAAAACTTGATGACGTGATCAAGTGTATTCCAAATAATTTTGAAAAGTATTTGTCAGTTACTTTAGGCAAGTTGCGTTTTATTGACAGTTTTCAGTTTACATTAGTATCGTTAGAAGATCTTGTAGATAACGCTGTAAAGGCTGGTAGTGAGTTTGATGACCTACAAGATTGTTTTGGAGATAAATTTAATCTATTGACTAAAAAGGAGTATTTCCGTACGAGTATCTCGACGATTGGAGTAAATTTGATGAAACGTCTTTACCTGACAAGGATAAATTTTATTCGCAACTTAAAAATGAAAGTATAACTGATAACGAGTACAAATACGCGCAAGATACTTGGAAAGAATTCGATCGTAAGACGTTTGGCGATTATCATGATTTGTATCTGAAAACTGACGTGTTATTGCTGGCGGACGTATTTGAAAGTTTTTGAAAAGTGAGCTATAAACATTACGGACTGGATCCTTGCTGGTATTACTCTTCCCCCGGGTTATCTTGGGATGCTTTGTTAAAGTTTAGTAAAGTAAGGTTAGAATTACTGACTGACGTTGATATGTTCAATTTTATCGAAAAAGGTATCGGAGGCGGTATTAGCGTTATAACAAAGAAATATTCTGAAGCAAACAGCAAATACCTGAAAGAGTACAATCCTAAGCTTCCTTCGAAGTATATAATTTATCTAGATTGTAATAATTTGTACGGTTATTCTATGGCAGAACCAATGCCCTTTGGTGGATTTTGTTGGATTACACCTGAACAATTTCTATCGGAGACAGAAAAAAAGATACCTGACGATATTTCGTATTTCGTTGAAGTTGATCTCGATTATCCAACTTCGCTACACAGTTTACACAACGATTATCCTTTCTGTGCGGAATCAATGATAATTAATTATAGTTTGTTATCTCAAGAACAACAAGCGATAGCATCACCAAGACAAAATTCTATGGTAAAAACTAGTACCAAATTTACTCGATAAGTGAAATTATGTTTTGCATTACAGAGTTTTAAAACAAGCAGTAGATGCTGGCCTTGTTTTGAGAAAAGTTCAAAGAGTTTTAATGTTTAATTAGTCACCTTGGATTAAAGGTTATATTAACTTAAACACTTCGAGAAGAGCTGTAGCGAAAACCGATTTTGAACAAAACTTCTTTAAGCTTATAAACAACTCCGTTTTTGGTAAGACGGTGGAAAATATTTGAAAACGAGTAAATATCGAGCTAGTGCATGATATCAACCGCCGAAATAAACTTGTGTCAGACGATGATTTTGTCAGTATGAAACTTTTTAATGAATATCTTGTCGCAGTACAGCGACGAAAAACAAATCTAAAAATAAATAAGCCATTATATGTTGGAGCTTCCGTGTTAGATTTATCGAAGTGGCTCATGTACGATTTTCATTACAATTTTGTTAAAAATCAGTGGCCGTCAAGTAGAATATTGTTTACTGATACCGACTCGCTTGTGTACGAAATAGAGTGTGAGGACG
This sequence comes from Megalonaias nervosa, assembly GCA_016617855.1. Lineage (NCBI taxonomy): Eukaryota > Metazoa > Mollusca > Bivalvia > Unionida > Unionidae > Megalonaias > Megalonaias nervosa. The sequence goes on along the minus strand of JAECUM010061679.1, from coordinate 1,844 downwards.
TCTATCAGGATATATACGATAATCGATATTTGTTCGATCTTTCCGATTACCCTCCTGACAGTAAATTTCATGATGACACAAATAAAAAAGTTATTTGTAAGTTCAAGGATGAAATGAACTCGCACATCATCAAATACTTTATTGGATTGCGCAGTAAAATGCATGCCGTATTGCTAGACAATAATAAAATAACGAAAAAAGCAAAAGGTCTGCCTAGCGATTTTGTTAAAAAGTTTATGGGATTTGATGATTACAAGTACGCACTTGACGGCGGCGTTAGTTTTATAAGAGCAATGGCTATTCGAACAAATCATCATAAACTCGAAACAGATGTCATTATCAAACGCGGATTGAGTAATTTTGATGACAAACATTATTGTGAAAATGGAGTAGATACATTTGCATTTGGGTATTGTTTTGATGATAGATCTATACCCGATATTATATTCGATGACTAGGTATGAAATTTTATGTAAACAATAAAAATAATGTTTGAAAATTTGACAGTGACAAATAGTTACAATAGCAAGATCAAATATCTAATGATAGACGGCAAACAGTTGACAGTTGAAATTAATAATGAAATATCAGGTATATGTTTCAGCAGCAATAACATTGCCGGTGGCAAGCTAAAATTTTCGCTTATCAGATCTGGTGACAGCGAGTATTTCAATTACCTTGAACAATTGAACCAGAAGTTATCAGCGGGATTTGAAAACTTTCATGATCCAATCAGTCAACAAAAAAATACTAAACTTACCATCGATCTCGATATTTTATCGACAAAAAATATCCTCTTAACAAGCCGCAAATAAAGGATTTGTTTGAATGTCGCCGCTGTGTGAGCGGCAAAGTAAAATTCTGTCTCTATTATCGTGATGATGAAATATTTCTAATATCAACGGCTGAAACATTGATAATTGGTGATGAGGTCTAAACTTTAGAAATAATGTTTCACTTACCTTCTTACTCCAGCGAATAAATCCTACGCGTAATTCGTATTTGTTTGAAGGGGGTAGAGGTCCTGGGCTAGAAATCTCCTAGCTAAAAACTTTAGTCGTTGTTGGGATAGGGGTTGGTGGGTAGAGGTCCTGGGCTAGAAGTCTCCTGGGCTAGAAATCTCCTAGCTAAAAACTGTAAGTCTTGTTGGGATAGGGATTGGTGGGTCTCCGAGATGGTAATTTGTATTTGTTTGAAGGGTGGGTAGAGGTCCTGGGGGTAGAAGTCTCCTTTTCCTCTACTACTGTGCTGTCCAAAATTCAGTCTGCTATTAACAGTGGCAATGACTGTTGCTTTAAAACATTAACACCATTGTGATGTATATGTGGATGTTGTCGTGTGATCTTTAAATTGAATGTGAGTGGAGTACCAGCATTTTGTGACGAGTTAAACCATATCCTTCATTCGGTCCACAGAGAATCATTAATGTGCACATGACGTTTGGTTTGGTACTTTAGGCACAGCAACACAAGTAGGTTATTTAATACAGAGGCAGTTGGAATAAATTTTCTTACCCAGGGATACACCACAGAGGCTGATCGAAGAGAATTAAAAAGTAAGTAGGATATGAAACATTACAAGAGATTGGTATTAACAGAAATTGTTTCAGAAAGACTTTTAAAATTAATCAATTACCGATTTTATCAAAATCTATTTTATTTACCTCACACCGAGTTGGAAATACATCAATAGAATTAAGAGGCAACATGAAAAGATCTAAATTTCCGAACACTAAAGGATATGTATTTTGTTGTTGTTGTTGGAACACACGTTAGCTGTGTTAGTCCTATTCATATTTAACGTTTTATGGTTGTTGTTGTTGGAACACACGTTAGCTGTGTTAG
>JAECUM010061678.1:0-15383 GCA_016617855.1 Megalonaias nervosa | reverse complement strand
CCCAAGTCGGTTTTCAACGTGATAATATTTTCTTCGGCGAGTATGTCACAGTAGCTGACATATTGTATTTGTCACCTCTTTCAATGGGTTTTACTGTGCTCTTGTCTACGTAATATTTAATGAACGCCATGGAACATCAAAATCGGTGATTGCCACGCTGGTAGTTGTTACAAAATTTCAAACAGTTTTAGTTTTCAAATTCACGAGAACATCATTGATGTTCACGGTGGACGATGTCAAGTTATCTGCGTGATCCTGAAACACAACGAGTTCGTTCTTGTCGATGAAAACAAGGTCTAGTAACGCGAAAAATCCTTATTGGCAAATTTCAACACGTCTTCGACAACACAACCACCTGCGCGTATCGCTCATGATCGTCAAAATATATCTATGGGTATTATCGCAATCAATTTATCGATTAAGTGTATATTCAATTATCCCTCTCTCTGAATAATCTGAGGTTTTGATTGCGCATCACGCACCTTCTTGGTCGTGCGGTCTGCATCGCCAATGGTCAATGAAGTAACGGTATTTCGTACTTACTTGACAATTTCACTTGGCGCTCCTAACCTGTACGAGTCGGATTGCTGCCAGACATGGAAATATTCCACTATTTTGATGCGGACAATATCTGAATACTCGATATAAGTCAAGTAGAGCTGTGTTGAATTCTTTTACTTGCCTCGCCGTCAGCGACAAAAACTAACGTGGCTCTGATAGAGACCAGTGAGGTAATTTGTAGATTCTCTTTACAGTTGTTCGCGATCGGGTGTTAAAGTTATAGCATTTGCCTAATCGACAATGTAACTTATCAGTACGTTCTCGTACAACACGATTTAATTTGCTCACGTGTACGTGTTGAACAGGCTGATTACTAGTTCGTCACGGATAGTTAACTATTCTCATTCGACCGCCAACACCTTCCAACAAGTTACTTTTGTCGGGCAAAATTGCAGTGATACATCTGTACACGTATGCGGCATTTACTTGTGCCATAAAGTACATACCGACAACGAACTTTCTAAACAGATCCAGATGTTCTAACGAAAAAATAATAAAACGTAGAGCGTTGAGAAATCTTTCTGGGAAATTTGTATTCTACTGTTGATATCTAGATCACGACCCATAAACGACGTTATCATGTAATTAGCACATGCAATATTATTATGGTCAAAATCAAGTAAAACTTCTGCGGAAGATTCTTGATGGCACTTTAATCGCAACGAGACTTCAGGAGCGTCAAAGTTATCAAACACCATACATTTACGTTTTTCATTGTTTAATCATTGATTTACGAGCTGAAGTGCTACGAATGCGTGGCACGGTGCGAATATCTTTTGCTGGACTTCGGGTTGTCATGAGGAAATTATTAGTTCTAGCTTGTACCTATTCTATGGTCATCGCGAACCACGATAACGTACAAGTACCGCCGCGATCCATATACGACAACAGTTTCGTTTCTGCGGTTAATGATGGAGTCCACGCTGGTATCGAGTTTATCAAATAGAACTTCTCCAACTACGGCCAGTGCAGTACGTCAAATGGCATGAGCGGCGTTACTACGTCGAGTTAACGCCACTGTTTGCAACCAAAAAAAATGTCACGTACTTCAACACAAAACCCAAATATATGAGTGTTACGTACCCCCACTTTGTTGTGGGGTGGGTTGTAGTGGAAATTTGGTTATGTTGGGGGTGGTTTGTAGTGGAAATTTGGTTATCGTTATCTAGAGGGTGATCGCCTTCGGTGTCATTGCCCGGATCGAGTAAATATCAATATAAAGTGTGAAATTTTTAGGTGGAGTAGACAGAGATCTGAGCAGATATATAAAACAGAATGACACGAGCCCCCGTACATGAAAATAACAATTTAATCAATTACATAAACAACCGTGGCAATGCATTACATTAGGAAGATACACTTCTTTTTGAAATAAACCATTCACCGAATTTCAAAAACACAAATATACTTATATAAATAACCGATCTGTTTTAAATGATAGAATTAGTTCATCATAGAATCGAGTGAACAGTCGAAGTCATTGCCTTGTACAACTTCATAACCTGATTATTTCCGGTTCATTCTAACTTCACTGTGGCTGTTCTTTTTAGGTCCTTTCCACTTTTCTCTTCTCTTCTCCAAACTCTCTATTGTCTCGCCTCTTTCGGCCCTTGAACTTTGTGTGGGTAGGTGGATATGTAAGTACGTGATACGTAGATACTTCGATAGGTAGGTACGTGGATACGTCCCGTGGAGCTATTTCACCTTGTGTTTTCAAGCTTTGCTCGCTTCTACCGCCAAAATCGTGTCCGTTGACTTTCCAGAGATCCGATCCCTTGAATAATTATTTACGAGTGACTTTCTTCTAAATTCAAACTCGGAGTGTCCTACATTTGTTTTCTCTTGCAGAAAAACTAAGAATGACTAAACATTTTGCGATGGGACATATTAAAACCAAGAAATTCTCGTGTGGGAATCACGCCCCCTTATTTAGCGTAACCAATCCGGATTAAATATATCTCCCGCCTTTAATAACTAGGCGCCAAATTGTAGTCTGCGTGACCTCTAGATTCCGAAATAACTAATTCTGGAAAATTTCAAATCTGACAATTCCGATACAAGATCGAAAGTTAACCTTTTTCCTTCCAGTCTGTCTGACGGTTAAATAAACGAATGTTTAATTAAGAATCGTTCTCGCACATGACACAGACATTAACAATCCGTGCATTATGGTGATTTAACACGCGCTGGTCCCCATAAATCTAATTAATCGTTCAACTGCCCAAATTAATGTGCTCTTCATAGATCGACAGAAATTTGCACCCTTACAATGAGACAATGATTACCAAATGAAAATTCACCCGCATCGTTAAGTTGGCACGGCGCATCATAACTCCTAGGTTGAAATTGTTATTTCTACCATGTAGCATGGCAGCACCACCAACACTAGGACGCATTGGTGCACCAGCACGTTGTGGATCAGTGAAAAATGCCTGTCTATTGTTGGTTAATATACTTGACATGGTCACGATCATCAATAGTATCTTTGGTCCGCATCATAGACAATCCAACAATGCGATGGTTATCTTCAGTGTATTTAGTCAATCCTGGAATTGTTGTGGTTACGTCGTAATTGTGGAGGCATGCTTCGATTTCTTTGGCGCAGATATGAACTCGTGCACTGTTGAACAATGCCATAACACCGTTCTTGGCAAAACCAGCTCTCTGCGTTCGCATGTGAAGTGCATCGTTTATCGATTCTGTTTCGTAAGCGCCGATGTATAATCCCTACTATAGATCACAACGTGGGCTCGTTCGGGTGTTTATCAGCGCGGAAGACATTGAAAATTATTTTCGTGTAGACCTCGATACCGTAGTGACCATATATTTGGTCAAGTGTAGCAACGTGCAGTGATGTAAGTGCGTTTTCCAGTGGTTTACCTACCGGTGACTTGATCGCGATTGAAAAAAACCCAACAAAAAACAGGAGAAATTCAAGCCTGATTGAACTGACCGATACCATTTTGATTGTGGGCGGAATTGTGTTCGCGACAAGTCTCTGCATTAGCAGACCGTTACGTATTGCGGTCCATAATGTCCTTAACGAGTAATTGTCGGGTGAATATTTGTTGTTTCGTTGATTACTTCCATTGATGGGTTAGCAGCACGAACAGACTCGATTAGCTTTGTTTGCAATGGCTCCTTGGCTTATATAACGGATCTTACTGATTAAAGGCTGTAAGAAGGTCCTGGCTTTCTTTCAGGCGAGATCAGTAGCGTCTGCGTCGTCTTGAAATTGTTGCAGTAACTGTTCGACTATGCCGGTGGTCGTCATCGTTTTTATGCTCTGGAAGCGTTTTGCTGTTCTCACAACACTGTCAGGTGCGGTTCCGATTATCGCGGTAGTCGTGCAAGCATTTCTTGCGTCAAGGTGATCAACAGAGCGAACGTCTTTGTGTGTTCATTCGGGGGGGGGGGGTCTAGCCGTCAGCATGTCTTGGACATGATAACGCTCCTCGATATATTCATTAAGTATTCGAATTCGTTCAGATATTGCATATGTGATCACACTCGTGTTGCAGTATATCGCGCAATACGAATTTAATTCAGTAGAAAATCACGTTAACGAATCAGAACCCATATACCATCTTGTCCGACGCGATAACGTCCGTGTGTTCTTGTAAAATCGTCGAGCATAAAAACACGTCATGCAAGGAAACGTTTTTGAATGAATTCCAGGTCATGTCGGCGGCGTTCCAAGTGAATTTTCGATAACCTGTACGCTTCAACGCCGTTGAACACCGCGTGGATTATCGAGGATCACTTTGGGACCGTGCGCATCACGTCGGCGTGTTTTCTGTTTTGTTTTTATTTTTAGTAAAGGTCAGTTAAGCGAAAATATCCGCTCGGGATTTTTCGGTTTTTCACGTCGTTGTACACTACGGGTTATTGAACGATGGATCTAACTCGTCCACGGACGCTGTGTAATCGCCATCCCTGATTAAATGTTAGAGTGGTCCGTCGTCGCAATTCGTTAGCGAATCGGCAATGTTGTTGAAATAGCGAAGTAGCTCGTAACACGACTGATCGCGACCAAATATAATTTCTCCGAAGTGAGTCATCACATCATGATGTTCAGAAGCAACTGTGTTTTTCCTGATCCGGACGGTCCGATAACTATCTTCTCGCGTTGGTGTTGTTATACATGTGGTTAAAACTATCACGGTAAGTGATTAATTTGATGCCATTTCGGTATAAAAGATAACTGAAATGATTTCATGCTGTGAGCGATGTCATTCATGAACACGAAGCAGTGACGCAGATGCGGTGAATGGTTAATTTGGCATTAATGGAATATGCGCATGCGGGTTATTAAAATATTGATTCAGCTTGATAAACAATCAGTATGGACAAAATATGCTAACAAGTCAAGCGGCATCAAAAAGAACAAAAGCAAAAATAAAAGAAACGCCGCTGATATCGAATCCGCGTTAGGAAAAAGTCACGGGTATCCAGGTGCTAAATATCCAGGGGAAAATATTTCCCGGATATTATTACTGTGGAATTTGAAAACTGCTAGATATACGATTGGATTCTAGCAACGGACCAAAAACTGGAAAAGAACATGTCACTCGAGATGATGCTGCTTTTCACCGGTTTTGGTTTGATCTTGCTTAAAAATAATTCAGTAGATGTATGGCAAAGACAAATAGCTGATGTCAGTCTTATTCATGATTTAAATTTAATGAGACAAACCGTTGGATCGTTGGATTGTTAGGCGAGGAATGAAAAGTTAATTGCACTCGTCGGCAATGCGCACGCACATAAAACACAACCACAACTTTTTAATAAACTAACACGACAATTTGGAAGATATCAGCAAGGAGGACGGGACACTTTGGATATCCCCGGTTTCCCTCCCCCCTTCCCCCTTGTCGTCCCTGGCTCTGATTCTAACCTTGAAGATAACTCCCCGTGGAATGAAATACACATTTTACTAATGCTGTGTAAGTACTGGTGTGCCAAATCTTATTGCTTAAATTCAAACAGCTTTACCATTATAGAGTAGAAGGACGGTGCAATGGAAAACATAATATATTGTACTGTGACCGTTATCTTTAAGATGATACCGTGTTGGAAAACATGACTTATATTTTCATGATGATGTACACACCTTCTTAGTTTCATAATTAATCTCAAATGGCTTTAAAGGTAGAATGCAGAAGAGAAAAGTGATGTACTGAAGGAAACCATATTCACTAGCCAAGGTTCCGATGTGTTAAGCCTATCTACACCTTGGCTGATCGTTCAGATATTTTGGTGTGTTGGGTCTGTGAATTTCATTCGATGTGTCGGCAAGCCACAGTATCCAATCAAAATTAAGTTTTTCAAACTTGAACACTGTTCCTACAAGATCGATACAAGTGAAGCTTACACCTGGAATGGACTCATAAATAAGCAATTTTCCACTGTCGGTCCTTTTTTGTACAAATACATCCTTTCCCTAAAATGCACATGTAATGGCTTCTCTCTGGTATATAGTCATACTTTCGATGTTAAATTTACAAAGAATCCTTTTGAAGTCAATTGCCTCCACCATTTTCAGCAGACGTACAACGCACCGCATTTATAAGCTATTGGTTAGTTGGCATTACATACTAAGGGAGACAACTCATTAAATCAAACAGGTGTCATTAGGACAAAGCTCTGAATTATCTTGTCGATTCGCCACAGTGTAGATCAGGTTAACACATCGGAACCTTGGCTAGCGAAGATGGGAAGAAAATATGGATATTATATCGCCTATTTCTTTGAAAAGGTGCAGGACAAAGTGTCCCAGTACCAAACATGCAATAATGGAACAAAACGCAGATCAGGCCATATGTTTATACATATAAAGCATGTCCATATTTATATCATCTGATGGGAATTTCAGGCCATTACAGCTGGGTTTTTTTTTTTCTTCTCTTTTAACACATTTCTAACTTTCTGAGCATTTTTCTCTAAAAAATTGTTTGTACACTCAATTTTGAAAAACTCGTGAGCATTAAATGAAAGAAAAATACAGTAACAATGTTTCGTTTCATTAAAGAATAATAAGATTAAGGAAAACAGTATAACAAAGTAGTTTCGCTTTCTTCTTTAATCTGGCGTTGAAGGAATTAGTAAACTTTTACCTTTGACTTCTGTGAATCTGATCTTGCCTATCCTTATTCAGCCTGCAGCATTTATTAATGGTATCTCAGGAATAATAGTGGCAAGTTTCATATTCCCGTCCTATAGCAAAATATTGGATGCAATGTTGGCAAAATGCAAAATGCATTTGTAAAATAGCTCACTTTGGAGGAGGCGGGGCTGGACTTGTATGGGACTTAGCTACTAATTAGTACTATTCTGTAGAAGAAAAACACGCGAATTATTCAAAAGGACAGTTTAGATGCTTTTGACTTGAATGTTTCAGGTATAAAACCAAAATTACATCATGCAATAATATTACCTTTCTGGTCCTCATGGCAGCGTTCTACAGTTAGTATGTACTTCTGAGAGAGGGTCTGCTATAAGGTGACGTTGTTTCCATTGGCAGCATCACAGTGGAGAAAATGTTGGCATATCTCAAAGTTACTTTCATGTAATGTGACCGACATTTCTTTACAGGTGGTCATTTTGTAAACTATATATAAAATGGCTTGTCCCATATGCTCGAGAAATGAAGCTTAACTAGTCCAAGGTACGATCCGACTAAAGACCCAAAGACACCTCAAGAATATCCCCAAAACAACACAAGACTGTCCCCGAACACCCTCACATACCCAGGATACATGCATACAATTAAACAAAATCAATCAAACGAAAAAAATAACAAAACAATCAAAATGACAGTGATCAGTAGAGTTATGCATGGTGTAACATCATCCGAGTTTTTTCCATTGCTGGTTATCACCAAAGGGACGCCCAAGGCACCCTAAGACTCATGAAAATACCCCTGAGACACCTCAAATTATGTTTTATAGTTAGAATTCTATTATCGATTAAACAGAAAATTGTTTAATTAAATCTTAAACATCCAAAATTTGAAAATGAAAAATACAAGAACGGTATTAAGCTGAGTTGTCACCCACAGTGACGAATGAGTTATCGTTCGTGCATCTAAGTACCGAATAAGAGCCTTCTGTTACATAAATTAATACCAAATACGCTGCAAAGTAATTAAATACTCATTTTATTTTCATTTATCTATATGTATCCAGGCCACATCACGAGGAGGCTCTGTTTCTATGGTCCATTTTTATTGATGTTAATCGTTGTTTTTTATTTCTTGTGTAATAAATATTTATATCACATACATTAAAAATAACATGGCATTTAAAGTGTTGGTATAAAGCAATTTGATATACTAATACTATTGGTATATCAAATTGTGATCCTCCCATGGCGCAATAATACACATATATAAACATTCTAGTGATTGTCTGCAGTTGATTCTAGATTAATGATGAATTTCCACACATTTATCATCAGCAACGTATGAAAATAGTGATAAAAAGTATTAAGAATCCTCGTTTATAAATGAATTTAATATAGTACACATTTTCATCACAATCCTTATGCTTTCTGTTCCCCTCCCCTCTGATTCATAACGGACAAACTACGCAGAAATGTGGACTGAGAGAGAAAAGGAATTTGGCCTGGATTAAAACCTTGAAATGAAAATTACACCAAGTAACCTACAAGAATATGGTTCGTTGTAACGATACGTGTGCACTTTTCCTTTGAAATTATCTACAGTGTTTACCAATGATACAAAGTTGGAAACTATGTCGACATTATACAACAAATTCCTCGTTTACTTGGTACACATACTGTCATGTATTTAACGTTTTGTTGTTGTTTCTTAAACATACTATAATGTTGTAAAAATCGATTATTGTTATTATTAATTAAATATGAAACAGTCCAAAGAACCCCCCTTCTCTCTCATTTGTGTCATCCCATGATATCTCTGGACTTATGAATGATTGTAAAAGTTAAGACAAGCCGAGGAAAGGATGAGAGAGAGAGAGAGAGAGAGAGAGAGAGAGAGAGAGAGAGAGAGAGAGAGAGTTTACGGTCGGTAGTGCTGCTACTAAAGCAGAATAATGACTTAAATCAACTTTAAATGTATTAAAATATTTTAATTACCTGGTTCGTCATTTCGCTTAGTTTCTATTGCACATTAATTTCCATGAGCCGGTAGGTGAATGATTTAGCGTTCATGTGAATGACGTAGCTAACCTAGTGTTTGCAATGCTCTACTTTTATTATTAAAAGTATATTTCATGTTTAAATCATAAGTATGTATTATATTGATTTAATCAATGTGAAGAAAACTGGAAACTAAAAAAGAAAACAATCAACTTATCAATATGCACAAGTGATTGCGAATAGCCACAAAAGCCATAGAACTACATTTTGTAGCGGACACACACGGGATGTGAGGAGTTCATTCACTCGGTCAATACACAGATGCCTGCAGTAAAAATTTTAACTCCGTTCAAAGGGCAAATATATGTATTTGTATGTGATATAAATAAAATATATGTACAGTATGTACGCTGTATCAATGATATAACACTCGTATAAATTTTTCATTAACAGGAAACTCGGGAAACCTCGTTTCCTTTTGATGAAAAATTTATAGATCTCGTGGTATATCACTGATAAAGCGTATATATATATATATATATATATATATATATATATATACAGTAAGAGAGAGAGAGAGTACTTTTGTCACAGTTTCTATTCCTTTTTGATATTATTTATAATTATTGTTATACACATTTACCATTTACCGTTCATACCAAAAACACAATCGGAACTCCTTTATCCTTTCGTTCACGGGACGCAGTCGCTGTCCCGGACTGCGTGGTGTTCCTTTCGCTTTATTAAGAACTGTAAGTTCCCATCTTGTTATGTTATGAATTTAGAAATTTGACTATGTTTTGAGCGCACGAGAACATTTTCGAAGAGTTCATTTCTTTTTCGTTTTCAAACTTGCAACGCCAGGATGTATCATTATCATGGTAGATTCATTCATCATTAGTCAGTTGATAATTTCCTATGTCATGTAGAGAACTTCTGTTATCCATAAAATGCAAGTGTGTGATGCCGGAAAGTTTCTTAAATCTCCAAGATGTTTAGGCTTCCAGTCAACCCAAATCTTTAAAATGTTTGTGATGTTCTCTGTATTGTTATTGGTCCATTGTTTGTTTTCATTGTTTTGCCGATTCGGTTCAAACACAAATTTGTTAAGTCTTGGCTATACATTATATACATAGTATTGTTTGAAGCTGTTGTACTTTCCTTTATTAATTGCTCAAGTTTTTCAGAGGGCTTTCAGACTCCATGGTAGAAGTAGCGTCCACGATACATTCTCTGCCAACCAGCGACATCAGGACTGTATCACGCTCCACCTTTTCAATTCCTGCCTTGTTTTGTAGGTAAAACTTACTATTGTCTTTTAGATGTTTTGTGTACATATATCGTCTTGCAGAAGGAAACACGTGTTTGATAACCTTGGTCAGAGCTTTATCGTCGTCTGTACCGAATTCCACATTTTCTGATATTCGCATTTCAATAGTCTACACATCACTATCAAGTTATGTCGCCACATGTTTCAGGAATGCTTTGTACCTTTATTCGATGCGTCTTTGCGTAGAAGCAGAGGACCAAGAAAGACAGGATGGTCATTTGTATTTTATTTTTACTTACTTACATCTCTGATTTTTGTACACCAACAATGTCTCATAAAAGTTTCCAAGGCCGACTGTTCGGTCAGTGCCAGTCGGTAGATTCTTTGTGATTGTCAAGAATTGTTTAAGATCCTTGATTTGTTCTTTAGTGTAGCAGAAAACTGATGGCACTTGTAATTTGTTGTGTATCACAGACTGTACGTAAGAGTGTTCATTTAACATTCCCAGCACATAAAAAATCTATAGCTACATTTGTGTTTTTTGTTGGAGCGGTTGGTTTGGTCTCTTTTCCTGACATTATACTTCTGGTTTCTTATTACTAACTCTAAAGTCACGTGTACAATTCACCGAGTCATACCTTTACAAGGAACGCAAGACTTCTCTCGGTTGCTGCTTGTTAAATTTTAGCCATTTTATGCTATGTTGTTGTAAATGTTTGTCCCGATTGCGCGTTCCCATGCGATTGTGAAGTTATTGGTTGAATTCCTTGGTATTCGAACAGGACTACATTGATCAAGGGTTGATCAACATTATTTAGAAAGTAAGAAACCCTTTTCTTTGGAGTTGGATCTCTTTTTAGCGTCGTGCAGTACCTGCTTAAAATGACATTGCTGTCCTCGGCTGGTTGTGGTTCAAGAGGTTCGCTGATCTTTGCGTCTTTTTTTAATTCAGTACTTATATTTTACCCAACATTTATCAAGTGTCCATATTTAACCACAAATATTGACTTAAATGTTTTACCATTTTCAATATCCCAATACATGTATTCCATAATCGTCGTAAAAATTCAAATTATCCTTCGATTCCAATCGACTTACTTTCATTGTGTTATCCACTAAGAGAAAACAACTAAACTTGGCACATAACTCTATACGTGTTCTTTTTCAGTGATAAGTTTGTATGCTGCATGACCGGAATGCCACTGACCTGATATTAATCTTTTCACGTTTATAAGAATAAGAAAATCGACTGGTTTAGCATCAATTTGAACGTTCTCATCAGTTTTATCACAGTTCGTTTAAGCTGACACGACAGAGTCATCATCGGTGATTGATTGATCGCTCTGTAGTGTACATTGATCAGTGTCAACAATTTGCGGGTTTACACTGCATTCATTGTCTATGTCTGTCACGGAATTGTCTATATTTATTATCTTTGCATTATATTTGAAATAAAATGTATTCGACTATCGTGTTTGCGTAGAGCGTTACCTGAGGGTGGTTTATTTATATTGTACATTATTTCGATGTAGTGAGTTCGGTTCACTCCATGCTGCACGAGCAAAGTGCTTACGATGGGAAAACCGATATACCGTCATCTCATCGACCGTGCATTGCAACATACCCAGTGTACATATAGACTTATCATTAGGAAAAGTCCTGTCAGTACACGGTCCACTTAACGGAGTAGTATCTCCATGTACAAAAAATATAGAACAAATACGAACCTTCATTTATTATATACAAATGAAATTAACGATAAAGAAATATATGGAGAAGTAATAAGTTATATAAATGAAATAATGGAAACAATAAGAGAGTATAAATAATACCTGTAAGGTCTTACACACTTTAATTTTGTGGATCTCACTATCATCTATTGCACACACTAAAAGAAAAAAGGGTTATAAGCTAAGGAAACCGGTATCGACAAAAGTCACAACCGGATTCCTGAAGCGGTAAAACCCATAAAATTAAAAAAACTATGGAAATATTTGATCCTTTTGAAGCCAGCCCAACAATTAAACAAATGCAGGCAAACAAATAGCACCAACATATAGCACACAGAGGGCAATACAGATCCCTGGCAAAGATCACTAGAATTCAATGAGCGATGATTCCCAGACCGGGGAAAGCTCTTAGACACACTAGAATAGGAAAGGTGTTTTAACCCTAAAAACAAAATTATCTTAAAAAAGAAATTATTAAAACTATACAAATTGCACATACAATCTAAAGAAAACAAGAAAATATAAAAACTATTAATTTTCGGACTAGGGGGTCCCTCAGATGATGATGATTCTGAGAGGGACCACACCAAATGTACAAAAACATCTTGTTCACGAAATCGATCTTAGTGTCTTCTCTATAATCTGACCCCAACCGGAATCATCCTGTTTTTATTGTCTCTGATAAAATCTTTGATGATGCTGACTTCTCGGTTCTGGCAATAATAAATTCCTACTCCATGTTGTCCGTTAGTAAGAAAGAAAATTTCCGTTTATTGGTTAGGACGGGTATGCTTATTTGGGGGAAACTGAAATTACTCGTTGTTTGCATGACTGCCACTCTTCTTTGGAACCGGGACGAAATGATTAGTAGTCTAGGTGGTAGGATGCATTGGACCCATTCTGCCCCATAATATGGTAAGCTGTGCACTGTTTTGGATTTCTTCGGTAGAAAACAATTTAGTCAGCACTTTGAGTTTTGTCCAGTGGTCCATACAGAGTCCGATTTGGAAAACCTACTACAGCAGAAATGGCCATAGTCCATATTGATGACTACCTGCCATCTGTGCAGAATAAAGTGAGTGATTCCTCAAAGAAGAGAGAGTAGTCCATTAACTAGTCGAAGTCCGTAACTTGTAACTTTCGGCATTTAGTGACATCTCAATCGATGTGCGCAGCCTCAATTCGGATGCCAAATCTTCACTTCCCGTCAACGCAATTGAAACAGAGTTGAAATGACAGTTGCCATCGCGAGTTGATAGTGAAGGTGCACCGAATGAAGACAGAACAGACCACATTTGCTGATAATTTCTTGTGAATTTCGATCTATTATTACAAAGTCGGACGTGATGACCTGTTTTCCATGGAACTGAAAGGACTCGAGTAACTATCTCTTGTTGCTGCGAAGCGGAGACTGTCAACACCGTAAAGGGACACGTGTGTTAAGCTGCATAATTCTTGAGTGTACTTATCTCTAAAACAATTGTTCCATATATATTGTACTTTATCATTTTGATAAAAGATATTAAATTGTTCTGCAGTCAACTGTTCGCAGTTGGAATGATTCCGTTGTTTGCAACAGTCGCAATTCATGCAGTCAGACGTACAACTTAAAAAGACATGAACCGCAGGGCCAAAATTTGCTCTTTTTGTTGCGACAATTATGCGCTTTTGCGGAGGCATTGTAAAATTCTGCATCTAGACTGAACTGATATAGATTTTAGAATATCAGTCGACAAGTAGGTATGAACCTCAACAAAAATAACGCTATGTATGTATGTATGTATGTATGTATGTATGTATAATTGCTCCGGTGGCCTAGTGGTTAGAGCGTCCGCCTCGGATGCGGGAGGTCGTGGGTTCGATCCCAGGCCGAGTCATACCAAAGACTTTAAAAAATGGTACTAACAGCTGCCTCGCTTGGCGCTCATCATTAAGAGGTTAGTGTTAGGACTGGTCGGCCTCGTGTCAGGATAATGTGACTGGGTGGGACATCATGCTACATGTCTGCGGCATGATGCCCCAGTGCTGGACATCACTATAAACTGCCACACTGCAGACATCGTAGCGATATGACTGAAAAATTGTTAAAGCTACGTTAAAAATCTAAATCACACACACACACACGCAACAGTCGCAATTCATGCAGTCAGACGTACAACTTAAACGACATGAACCGCAGGGCCAAAATTTGCTCTTTTTGTTGCGACAATTATGCGCTTTTGCGGAGGTATTGTACATTTCTGCATCTAGACTGAACTGATATAGATTTTAGAATATCAGTCGACAAGTAGGTATGAACCTCAACAAAAATAACGTTATGTATGTATGTATGTATGTATGTATGTATGTATGTATATATATATATATAATATGGCGAATAACAGTCCTCTCACGTGCATTGGAATCGCGTGTATCAGTGATTGATTAAGTTAAATGCAAAAAACTGACAACGAACAGTGCAAAACTAGTTTCTATCTAGCCTAAGTGCTTTCGACTCTAAATGAGTCTTTTTCAATGGCAAATGCAAAACAGAGACAAGAAAAACAGAAAACACAAAAAGCGTTGAGGTTACAAACGTTTACATTACTAATTCTATAGGAAGAAAAAAAAAACTTTAAATTTTTTTATGTTTCAACTAATTAGCTTCAACCTGATGCTAATGCTAAAAACTATTCTATATAGACATAGAAATCGATGAGTGATATCGCCATCTGTTTTTTTTTTTTAAATGTAAATTTGCGTAACCGTAAATTTTATCCCGTATATTTCATTGTTTTAGTAGTAATTACAGGTTTTTGGGTGACTAACAAGCAAATTTTTAAAAAATTGTTTAAATAAAAATGTGCTGGCTGCAAAAAGATGATGATTTTATTTGTGCGTGGCTGTCTTTTCTAGTCTTCTTGGTTTAAACCACTTGGTTTCAATGTTCTAAGGCGGCGAATCTAGTAAGATTTCTTTTCTTTCCTGGTTTCGGAACTCAGGTTGGAGTTGTGAGCAATTGCAGTAAGGGTTACATCACTGAGTGTGTGGTCACGGGAAGAGAAAAAGAGAACTGTTCTGCAACTGGACTTCTGTACATCTTCTTTATCATCCAATCAAATCTATGAAGACTGATCATTTTGTGTAACTTTTTAGTTTCTCCGACATACTGAAGGCTACATATCTTACATGTGATCAGATAAATTACATTCACTACTTTGCACGTTCTGTTTGGACACTTGTGTTCAATTTTTCTGTAGTCGCTGTGCTAGAAAATGTGCTGGTCTCTATCATATGTTGACAGGTTTTGCACCTTTAACACCACAAGGAACGGATTTACTAGGGTGGTCTTGGTTAGTGATTGGCGTTAGTTTCGCCCTGGCTTGGATGTCTTTGAGGGTGTTTGGTCTCCGGTAGGCTACTACTGGTTTGCTCGGGAGATTTAACTTTAATGTGTCACACGATTCCACGATGGGCCAGTGTTTTCCGATGATTTTAGAATCTGCTCCGACGATAAAATATTCCCCAAAAGATCTGAAGAGTTATCTGAACATCTGATTAACCGAGGTCGGATAGCAGAGGCAACAAAAAGGGCTGAACAAACGAACCGTAATTAGCTACTAAAATATAGAGAGCAGGAAGAGGATGATCGGATAGCATTTATCCTGACCTACCATTCAGACAACCCAAAAGTAGGTAAAATCATCCGGAAACGAATTTCT